>QFDT01001339.1:0-13749 GCA_003315915.1 Macrolepiota dolichaula
AGTGTGTTAAGTATATGGGTGACGGATCAAAAGTGTAAAACCGGCAATGTGACCGGTGCAGGTGCAGTCACTAGGGATTGATCATTGCAGGTGATTAGCTGTGTGTATCACATCGTCATCACCAACATGTCAAAACCTGCACACGGCCGCCTTATATCTTTGCTTTCGCTTCCATCCACTTGACTCGACTGTGAACTTGCCACACCCTCGCAACCGTTTTATAGATCCCCTAAAACTTGACAACAGGGGATATTGCAGTACCAAAAAACTCTGCCTCACTCGGGCTTCCGGTGAAACACCGCTAAGAGGCAATATTGCGTGCGATATTCAGAATCTACCACCTGTAACCACCAAGACCCCTACCCCTCTTTCAGAAACCACAATCTACAGTCCACAGTCTACACACCAACCATGGCAATTGAAATCCCGCCGGGAATACTCTACCTCCTCCGTTTTTCGCCAAGTCTCCTGACACCCCCGCTTGCAGTGTATCTCCTCAACGCCCTCTCTTCCTCTTCTCATGTCACGGGTTTTACACCTTTGGGGACGTCGTGCCTCGCATGTGCGATGGTAGCTTCGATTCCGGCCGCGCTAACGCTGAAAATCTGGTGGGGCGATGCCAAGAGTAGGGTTGAGGCGTGGAGGTTGGGTGCGGTGTTGCCGCCTGGTGTGCGCGATTGGACGCCGGGTGGGATTTCTACTTTGATTCGCACTGCGAGGTCTGTGAATACGGGATATATTGGTGTGTTCTATATTTGTATTCTGCTTGGACTCCTTTTTTTGCTAATTGAGGGTTGGTCGGGTGCATGATGTTGGGATTTTGTAGCCGAGCTTTTGGATGAGGCTTATAAGGATATTGGGACGTATACGATTAATAATAGGGTGTTGTTTGAGGATCGGGTGAGTGCCTTTTTGGGTTATGGGTTTGGGTACTGAATTCATGTGGGTTATGAAATGTCTAGATTATTACGGCGGAGCCGGAATACATTAAAATCATACTCGCGACGCAATTTGATCATTTCGAAAAGGGTACGCTCAGTTTGTCTCAATAGCTTGTCCGCACTAAAGATGCGTGTGCGATCAGGTGCAGAGACCCGCCGGCTCTTCCAACCTCTCTTGGGAACGGGTGTATTCGCGGCCGATGGTGAATTGTGGAAGTACGTCTCTCGCACGACTCCCGTGATTCCATGAACAGACATATTAATAGTGTCTAGGTTCCACCGCTCGATGACAAGGCCATTCTTCAGCCGGGACAGAATCAGTCATTTCGACATTTTCGATCGACATGCCGAAGAGGCGCTGGACAAGCTCGCAGAGCGCTTGAAACAGGGTATCGCCGTTGATTTCCAGGTTCGTTGCTCGCCCTCTACATTCATATTGATTCGTTAGAAACGCTACGTCTTTAGGATTTGGTTGGAAGATTTACACTTGACTCCGCGACAGAGTTCCTGTTTGGGCGAGACGTTCAATCGCTCTCGGGTACACTACCATATCCCTACAATCACCCCTCTCATTCATCTGCGTCTGCGACTGGTGGAGAGGAAGAGAGCTTTTCGACACGCTTTGCTCGGGCTTTCTCCGAGGCGCAGAGTATCACGTCGAGGCGTTCGCGTTATGGCGCTCATTGGCCTTTGACGGAGTTCTGGAAGGATGAGATTAAGGAACCCATGGGGGTTGTAAAGGAGCTCATTGAACCAATTGTGGAGGAGGCTGTGAGGAAGAAGCGGCAACGTGTTTTTACTGCTTCTGGTGGTGGGAAGGTGGAGGGGGAGAAGGTTATGGAAGAAGAAGAGGGGACGTTGTTGGAGAATTTGGTGAATGAGACGGATGATTTGGAGATTTTGAGGGATGAGATCATGAGTTTGCTTGTGGCGGGAAGAGATACTGTGAGTCGGTGCTTTATACGTGGTTTTGGTGGAATTGATTAATGGATGTTGACTGATAGACTGCGAGTACACTGACATTTGTGATTTATATGCTTGCGGAGCATCCGGAAGTGTTGAAGCGGTTAAGGAAGGAGATTTTGGAGAAGGTTGGGCCTTCTAAGAGGCCTGAGTATGAGGATTTGAAGGAGATGAAATATTTGAGGGCGGTCATTAATGGTAGGTGCAACCGGGTGTGAAACTTGGAGTGGTATTGATATTCGTGCGCAGAAACGCTGAGGCTATATCCCGTCGTGTGAGTGCACATGTGCTGTGAGTGTGTAGTGTTACTGAACCGAGTGCTTCTAGCCCTTTCAATATCAGAACGTCGAAGAGTGCAAGATTATTTCCAGCTAAGGAGCCTGGTGGGAAACCGTACTATATTCCTGCGGATACAAAGGCGCTGTATACGGTGCTCATCATGCACAGGAGGAAGGATCTCTGGGGTCCAGATGGTCTGTCCCTCTCCTCCGATTCCACATTGGCAGTAACTGATAAGCCGGAATGAATGCAGCGCTCGAGTTTGATCCTGACAGATTCTTGGACCACAGACTACACAAGTACCTTACTCCTAACCCGTTCATATTCCTACCCTTCAACGCTGGTCCGAGAATCTGCCTAGGGCAGCAGTTTGCGTATAATGAGGCATCATTTTTCTTGGTGAGGTTGTTGCAGCGGTTTGACAGTGTGAAGTTAGAGGTTGATGCGATGGAGCCTGGGGAGAGGGTGCCAGAGGAGTGGGGGAAGCAGACGATGGAGGAGACGGGAAGTAGGAAGGCGAGGGAGAAGGTGAGGCCGAGGACGCATTTGACGATGTATGTCAAGCATGGGATGTGGGTTAGTATGGAGGAAGCTGGTCAATGTGATCCTGTTTAAGAGATGGAATGGGTATGTTTTTGTTTTTGCTTTGTTGGGGATGTGTTGTGCTCAGGAGGAAAGCATTTACCGAATGTGATTTCAGTAGCGATTTAGCGATGGATATAGGTATCAGAGTTTCATGATCAAGTGCATGAATTAATATATGTAAATGGTCAGCTGCTTGGTTTATGAATTTGGTCGCACTGAAACCGAGAACCATCGTATCAAAGATAGAAGGCCCGAGTCGCCGCCAGCCACCATGAGATGGAAGGGTGGCTGACTGTACTCAAGGCTTCTTAAGGACTCTATTCGTGAGGTTAACAGAGTTTCATCGCTCTTCCCTTGTTGACCCTGCCTTACTATATATTTATTATTCGCCTAGATATGGCCCCGTTGTCGATAATCATTGTGGATGTAATAGAGCAACATGCGGCGGATCTCTACGGCAATAATTACGGACCCCTGTCCTCGCTTGCATTTCCACCACCACCTACACCTGGCACTTCTTCCTTCCCCAATGGCTTTCTCTTATTTGAACCAAGGGATTCCAACTTGAATTTTCCAACGAGTCAATTACTCGAACCGCCAGTAGCCGATACTCCTCCTCATACGCCATCCGCTACGGGGACTGGTACCAATAATACGAGGCGGCCGCCACCGTTTATGAGCCAACATGCGTTGAATCACCTTTCTATGTGGGCGTATTTTGCGCTTGTGCTTGTGGTGGTTTCGGTAGTGGTTGTATTGGTTTATGCATGTTGGAGTTGTTTTCGAGGGAGTGTTGTGAGAGTTGGTCGTAGGGATGAGGAGGGGAAAGGATTAGTTGAGACTGTACGTGTTGTCATTTATATTCTAATTCTATTCGAGCTGACATGGGAGATTAGAGTTCAAGCTGGGTCAAGTTTTCTCCTGGACTTCCAGTCCGCCCGGAACCAGCACAGCTTGTTATCTGACTGAATGTATTATAAGCACTTGTATATACGTCATTCCAGGAAGAACGCGGAAAGAAGACCACGTGATCAACAGCACTTCGGGTGGATTCGGCAAATTGCGGTTCCCTGAATTGCGCGGTGACTCGGCGGGTTGGTTTATTTTAGACGCTTGATAATTTTCAAATTCCGTCTTAACTGTACTGCCTCCATATCAGCCAGTCTTTACTCACCTTGGCTCGTTCCCTTCGTCATTCTAGAGCCTCATCCTTCTTCACTTGCCTAGTTACTTGCACCGCCAACGGGAGTCGTTGCGATGCTCCCGAAGGTCGCGACTCATATCCTACACACCACTTCGAGGGCCGCCGCCCAGGCAGTCCAGACTCCATTGAGGAATGTTCTTCAGACTGGGTCATCGAGTGGCTCCAACCTTGGAAATCGGAACGGTCCCGGAGGCTCAAATTGGGGCAACCACGGCCCAGGCACCGGGAGCACAAAACAGAACACCGGCAGTCGATATTATTCTTCCTTTGGCGTGCGTCACATTTGTCTTTTATTGCTGTTATCTTACAATACTGACGCGGTTTTTTTTCCCCCCCTGTTGCTAGTCCGCTGGAAGAGCTGTTTCACAGGCAAATGCTGTATCCGCAAATGTCGATGGTACCTTTGCTCAATCTGACGAAAATGATGATCACTCTCGCCGCGTAGTCGTCATCCAAACTCAACCGCAACCCCAGTCCCAAACTCGGTCAAAACGTCCTCGCATTCGTAGTTCAAGTGTTTCCCTCACAAAAGCAGAGTCGCTGGGCGTTCTTCAAACATTACAGCTACAGGGCCGTGCACGCTTTTTACACTCGGCAATCGAAGCAGCACCGCAGGCAGCTCAATTGCAGAATTTACCACAACCTCCAAGGCCCAGGAGGAACTCGACTTCTTCCTCAGACGGCCTTGATGGACCTTCGCCTTTGGATAAAATTTTTGCGGCTGCTGCGGCTGAGTCAGGGTCATCAGCTGTAGATGGTCCACCCCTGCGTCCACGTCGGAATTCGACCTCTTCCATTGATGAACTTGAAGGCACTATTGTTGAACCCCCTCAACCTCTCCCTACTAAACTCACACGTTCACGGAGGACGTCGACTTCGTCTGTTGGCGCGTCCGAACGCAGCAGCGAGGTCTCATCTGTTGAGACTAAGCCCACTACCCCCCCTCAGTCCCCTCGTGTCTCTCGGCCTACTACACCCAACCCAGCTTCATCCTCTTCTCGGTTCCAGTATCTTGTCGATGCGAAGATTTCTGGTGATGTTCATAATGTTGCTGAGGCTGTCGCCCGCTTCCGTACCCAGGCTGAAAACCCCAAGACCGCCGACTTTAATCTCGCCCTTGAAGCGTTGAGCATCACTCGCGATGGTGAACCTGTCGTCCCCATGCTCGAGGTGTACGATGACATGATCAAACGTTCCATTCAACCGGACACCAGGACGTATTCCCTGCTTCTCTCGGCTTTGGTAGACCGAGCGTATGAACTCTCGCGCTACATCCGAGCCACAACTTTTCTTGATTACTACCTAAAGTATCAAGGCGAAAACTTGGACGAGTATAGGTCACGGAAACTGGAACAGCGTCTCAATGTCCTTGGTTCAGAGCTCAAGGAAACGCAATCATCGCTCCTATCGTTATTCTATGCCTCGAAACTTACGGTCCCATATCTCCCAATCAGGGTCTACAACAACCTCGTTCGCACCTTTGCACACGATCTGAACATCGATAGTGCGGTCGAGGTGTTCCGTTACATAGAGCAATCAGGCGAAAAGATGCGACCCTTTATATACCGGTCTATGATCCAGGCTTATGGCAAATTGAATAACATCGCTGCTGCGGAGAAGGTTTTCCAGAGCTACATCACCGCTGGACGTGAGGGTAAACTCACCGTCGACGCCTTCGCCGTTGATTACCAGAGGAAACACATACTTTGCTGGAATGCTATGATCGAAGCATATTTCCGTTGTGGATTCCCGGACAAAGCTATCGGTATACTTGATCAGATGATGAACTCTCCCTCCGGCATCGATTTCGACCTGACGGGTGTCCCACTTCCTGCAAAGACAACATTCACAGCAGTGATAGCGGGATTCTGTGAAATGGGCGATTTGCAGAGTGCGTGCACATGGTATCAGCGGTTGTTGGACCAGGGCGTTGAGGTAGATCATCCTGATGTGCCATCGGACCAACCTACCAAACCGGACCATATGGCAGGAACAGCCTTGTTGCGGACGCTTGCTGACCATGGGTGGACAGCCGAACTTAACAAAGTATATGTGACGCTTGATTCTACGCAACCGGACGCGCAATATTTAGCCCCGCTCGTGTATAAGACCAACATGCGCGCGATCACGCAAATCGAGGACGCAGCGGAAGCAAAGCAAGTGTTGGAATTTTTGTCAACGAAGGTGATGCCGAATTTGCAGAGGCACTATTTGAAGAAGAGCTTTTCGCTGGGGATTGGGGCGGAGTATTTGAGAAGGGGGTTGGTGGATGAGGCGTTGAGGTGGTATAGTGCTTTTTGTGAGCGAATGATGGAGGAGGCGAGGAATGCACAAGGAGGGTCATCCGAGCAGGGAACTTCAATGATTACTATGCAGTCGTCGTTTTTGGAGTTCCAGGACGCATTCCTCAAGACGGTAGTGGAGATGGGTGCGTTGAGGTTTGATCAGGCGTTGACGCTTTTGCAGTTGGCGAGGTTTTTGGGTGTTCGTGTGCCGGAGAGGGCCAATAAACACGTGCTGCATGCGTATGAGACTGCGAAAGCTGGTGGTCTGGAGGGTTTGAGTTTGAGTGTTGGGGACTGGGAGGATTTGTTGGAGATGGCGGTGAATGTGGAGACCCTTTCGATTTCCTCTCCTTCAAGAGCAGCGAAGGTTTATGGCGAGGTTCCGGGATATGCCTTCCAGGGATTGTTAAGCCTCGTTCAGGATCTGGCGGCGATGCAGGTGGAGGTTGGCGGGTTTGCGCAGGGTGTGATGGAAGGGACAATTCGGCATCTTGTCTCGGTGTATGGTCCTGAACGCGTCATTGAGATGTTCAAGAATTTCGGTCCGGCTTTCCAGCGTGCGGTGGAGGAGAATGAGGATATTCGGATGTTGGCTGCACAAGGCAGACTGAACAATGCACCTGAGAACGTTATCGAGGACGAACGCACACAGGCGCTGATGGGGCCGTATGGAAATCTTCTCGTGAACGCCGGACAGACAAAAGCCATCGAGATCATATTGAGGCACAACAACGCTCGCGTAGAAGTTTTCGAGGCATACGCATTGTTGAAGCGGGGTTTGAAGCAGCGGAAGGTTCCGTCGCCTCGGGTCTTGGGGCGGTTGATTCAGGGATTGGGCAGGCAGGGTGATTTGGATAAAGCTAAGGAGGTATATGGGGTTGCGCAGGATGTTTTCAAGGGGCTTAAGATGCAGCCGGAGGCGTTGAGAGAGGGTTGGGTTTGTGTGGAGGATAGCATGATTATCGCGTTGGCGCATGCTGGGGATTTGGAGAATGCCCATGTTCACAGGGTTAGGCTCATCGAGCAGAATGTGGCGCCTTCAGCGGATGCTTATGGCGCGTTGATTCTCTACGTCAAGGATACTACGGACGATGCATCGAACGCGATGATGCTTTATCGGGAAGCCGAGCAGATGAATGTGGAAATGAACATTTACCTGTATAACAATATCATCTCGAAGCTTGCCAAGGCGCGTAAAGCGGATCATGCGTTGGAGATGTTCCAGCAGATGAAGGCCCAGGGTGTTAAGCCTACTTCGATCACGTATGGCGCGTTGATTGGTGCGTGTGCGAGGGTTGGAGATGTGCAGAGTGCGGAAACGTTGTTTGCGGAGATGGTGGAACAAAAGAATTTCAAGCCGAGGGTTCCGCCGTATAATACGATGATGCAGCTTTATACGATGACGAAGCCGAATAGGGAGAGGGCGCTGTGGTTCTATGAGCAGATGGGTGCTGTTGGAGTCAAACCTACGGCGCATACTTACAAGGTGTGTTTTGAGAGCTCATGGGTTTGGTCTCAGTGGGGGCTTTTACTAATGCACTTTTCCTGTTCAGCTCTTGCTCGATGCCTATGGCTCGATTGAACCGGTCGATATCGCGTCTATGGAAGCTGTGTTTGAGGAACTCAAGAATGATAGCACCGTTAATATCCAGGGAACACACTACGCTTCGCTCATCAATGCGTACGGCTGCGTTCAACGCGACCTCGACAAGGCTATCGCGGTATTTGACTCTATCCCTTCATCTGAACGCTCCGCTCTCGACGCTGTCGTCTTTGAATCGATCATCAACGTGTTCGTCTCTCACCGTCGTATGGATCTCGTTCCCGAGTACATGGGCAAGATGACTGCCGCGGGTGTGCACATGACCGCGTATATTGCAAACTTTTTGATCAAGGGTTATGCGATTGTTGGAGACTTGGATAAGGCAAGAGAGATGTTTGAGAGTTTGGTGGATCCCCCGACTGGCCTTGCCGCACCGAATAATCATGCGCCGCATGATCCTAGTGCGGGAGTGAATGTGGATTGGTTGGAGCCTGTTTACCGAGAGGTGAGTAGTTTGGGTTATGATTTTTCTTTGAGTTGGGTGTTAATTGTGGTGGCTGTAGCCTTCGACTTGGGAAGCTATGGTACGAGCTGAATTGGGCGCTGGTTATCGGGATCGGGCATTGGATTTGTTGGAGCGGTTGAAGGCTCGGTATGTTGTGATTGTTCTTCTCGTGGGTGTGGCTATGACTGACTAGGTATTGTAGGCAATACCCTGAGGCGGTATACAATCGCATTAGTGGTGTCATGGTTGACCATTCGACGCTGCTTGCGTAGACCGTTTTTCCTCATCTATCTGCGTGAACCATTACTAGTGGTTGATGCTAGCTATTCGGCTTCCGACTTTTGACTTTCACCTCCTTTCGACTTTCCTGCATCGCCTCCCGGATATTAGATCTTGGATCCCGCCATTCACGGAAACATCAAAAACGTTAATCCACCATGATCTATTATTATTGATTGCGACATTCGACGCTTTTCGGCCTCCATCCGACATTCACCGACAGGGGTATGGATTCACGGAACATGTCTCTTGGATTATCTCATTGTCACGACCCCTTTTATTTCTTCCTCTATCCCGACCTTTTCCCCTTTATATCCCTGCTAGCCCCGCCGCACTCGCATAAAGTATTGTCATACATCAACCTCAAAAAAAATGATCTCATACTCGGACTCCTGCATCATCATTCGAATATTATACGACCACTCTCATACATAGTAACGTCCCTTGCTCTGCATTGCTTTAATGACCCATCTATCCAGACGATGTGTATTATATATTTATTTATGATTGGTTTATGGTGGGGGAGTAGTAGTAATATGAATTTGTATGAATAGAAAGAAATGTGGAGATTCCAGTTCGGTGACTAATTCAAAAATTGTGGCAAGTCTGAGAGGGACTGAAAGGCGAGCATATATCGAAGGCGAAACAAAGCATAGCAAAAGTATGCGAGAATGGGTTTTTACTAAATGAATGCGTCTACTTCAAAACCATTTATTAGTCTAGGGTACAGCATTAGAATTGAAGTTTACCTGGGATGGGTAATAGAGCCACCTTGAATCATAGGAAGGCTCACAGATCTAAATAGCGCCTGCATGCTGCGTTCCATGGAACCTGAGCGGGGTCAGTGGCAACTCCTCTCCTGGTTGAGTGGTATGCTGGCTTAACGACTTCTCGCGTATATGTACTTGCTCGCGTATATGTAGTACCACACGACATGCCAGTACGGAGTGCACGACTCCTTCGAGGCTACAAGAGTAGATATATCAGTGGCATGCGCGGGTTTATAGTTGGGAGTGTGTGGATGTACATTACCAGGATGCATGAATCCTCTCGCTATGTGTAGAGTGAGCTTGGATCAGAAGAAGTCAAGTTTAGGACTAATACCGGGAAAACGGATACGATGATGGCGTTGACGAGCGCAAGGCCTATAATAGTGGTTTGATTAGTGAATACATTTCTCAGAGACATAGTGACATACCAAATAGGTAGATATAGTAGATGATACCTTTATAGACATGATTAATCGAGTGCTGGGTGTTTGTGTGTATGGACTCCCACCGTCGCAATACACTATATTCAGAAGTCGTGAAGATAAACCCAACCGGACTAGCCCCACGCATTAGTTAAATGAAGGCAGGAAACAGCGATTATATGTATTTTACCAGTCGATATCCCTTTCACGGCGAACAAGACGAGCATTCCTGCGAGTTTATTGTTCGTATGGATTGGTGATCGGGACAGGAATTACGCACCGAGGTTGTAAGCTACCATTAGCACGAAGCATGGGATCAGATATACCCCCGCACTGAGTAAGACGCAGCCAACCAAGCTAGGAGCAGGCGAGACCATATCTGTTCCAAGAGACAAGATCATCAATGATGAGCTTATGCTAGAATAAATGAAAATCCGAGACTCACGAGAGGTTGATTTCAAATAGAAACGTGCAATGATAAAAATTGAGAGCCACGTCAAGCTGAATATCACAAGTAAAATATAGCCAAGCAGTTTCCCTCGGCCCCAAACAGCCCATGTGCGGACCGTTAGAACGGCTATAGATCGTTTGCTGTAAGATAAAAAAACCCACGCGAGAGGGTCTAGGAATTGCCTTCTGAAGAGGTTGTACTCAGGACATATAACCCTGACAAATAAGATATGTGTGATGACCATGGAATATAGCAAGAGACTGGAGGGCTTACATGTTGTAAGATTATAGCTAATTGTGCATGCAGTTTCGGGCAGGGCATGACCGAACTGATCTATGATCATATGGGCACATAGAAGTTCGTCAGCTTGGCCGTAATCGTAATGATAGAAAATACGCATGATACATGGCGCAGGAAACAACGGCGAAAGGCAAGTAGCGTGTAACCAGGTAAAGAACCTTCATTGGACTCCATTTAGTGGACCAGACAAGCCAGATTTCAAGCTTGAGCATCAACAACCAATCCAGGGCCTAACCAGTATGACGTATATGCCTTTGAATACTAGGTGATGGGATATCTGCCTACCAGGATTGCCGCTGCAGCAACTAGTCCTCGGCTTAAGCAATTTGTTTGTACTAATACAAGGCGGTGCACATACGATTTGCGTACTGTATTTTAATCCGTCAATGATCGTGTATAATATTTATGCTATTTAACTGACGACATACATTGGCCTGCCGAACACGCGAGACCAGTTGTACAGCCTCCTTAGATAGACTGGACATCACACACAGTCGGGGCCGATAATGAGCGATATGCTGCGCAAGCACAGTCACGGTTGGTAGAACTCTAACCGGAGAGCGTTTCCCAAGGGGGGGAAGGCGAGGGGAAACGGGAATTTGACCCTGGTGAATTAGGATGGAGTGTATTCCCCCATTCATTCCAATCGGATGAGACCGTATTTATCCAATATCCAATCCAGCGCTCTGGCACTCTATTTTGAGAGCAAAGAGTAAAATAGAGCCAACAAGACATGTCTAGTTCTCTTTCTGACCAAATAGCGATCACGGCGGTGGAGAGTGATAGAGAATAGTCCTTTCATAGCCCGGGCAGGACTTTGGAAATCCCAGTATAGATAAACTCCGGACGTGATCTCTTCTAGGATGATGCTTTAATTATCCGGCCCCAAGCCGTTGGAGCAGACTCCAGCAAGTCCAGGAGGTTACCATACAACCCTAGCTATAGTGTATAAGTCGATTACCCATGTGGTCAAAATGCTGGTGACACTTTGACTGGTTCAGCAGGCGCGAATCTTACGATTTGAAGGACCGCCGTCCCAGACTATGATGTTCGTCGCCACATCATCGGGTTCTGGCGGCCACAGTCAGTCCAAGGCCCATTTAGTTGAGGGGGCTCTTTGATGTTTTGGCACTTTCAAAGAGCCAGCAAGGGTGACAAGGTCTGTGGGATAGTTGGACTGTGTGTGCCTTCAGAATTATCGAGAATGTACTTCGTGTGAGCAGGGTGAATTTTTGACACGATATATTACAAGGGGATGTTGTGGGCGCATTCGATCAATGCGAGGGGAATTCACGGTCATCACGTTGCTAATAGCCGGGTAGATTAACACAAAAGCAAATTTTACCCTTGGTGGTGTGACTGGAGCACTGTGGAGTCGTTTAGCTGCTGTCCTATCCTAATTGAACCTTGGGCGTCGAGAGTCTATCCACAGAGGCCTTCTGTATCGTTAAAGGTGGGTTAAGTCAAGAAATAACCCAAGGGCTCCACACCCAAAAAAATGCGTTGTTCATGTGATTACGGGTGGCAGGCGCCAGCATGGGTGACATACTCGGAGCCAGATGATTAGGGCTGCATAAGGTTCTGTCGGAGGTCCAGCTAGACCGGATTGTCAAGGAAGTCCGTAATAACAGACAAGAAAAAGTACTGTTCGTGATCAAAAAAGAGGCGATCATGGAATATAATGAACAGCGGCAAAACCACCAAACTTGCACACTCCAGTTGGACGCTCGATTAACCATCACTATCGGACATCGGACATCTCTCATAGAAACGCAACATTGAATTGAGGCACTTAGAATACGCACATTGAACTACATGATTTGTCGTGACCTGAGTGTAGGGCCAACGGGAAAAGATGGCGAAATTTTCTGTGGTAGTCTTGTGTTGACCCGATGAAGATGAGGCGGGCCATCAAAAGGCGTGCGTACGATCCGGACGGAATGTATTATGTAGGAGAACAGGCTCCTAGACAACGCGGAACTGAGCTTGCTGTGGGCCTGGAATGCGACATCGCTTGTCAAACATGTCAAACATGACGATCACTTAAGTTTGTTGGTCCCCATGGAAGGAATGCTTTAGTAACATTCTGCTTGGATTATCAGGGACCCCTGCTCATCCGATTAACGAGATTATGGCTATAGCCATGAATCCGGATTCGAGATTCTTGTATATGAATTAGAAATATACAGTTTAATAGATATAAATAAGAGATTTTATTGTAACTCAATTAATCCAGATAATCCAGATTGTAACTTGATTAATCCGGGTGCGTGAGAAGCAAAATTGTGCACCCATGGGGATTGAACCCACAAGACAAGGAGCCCATATGGGCGAAAGTGTACAATGGTTCAACTATGTCATCAATCACTTGGAAATTGTAGCAATGTTTTTATATACATAGTGAATATGGTAAACTAAGACTACAAAAAAAGTATTCATGTTTATTAATTATCCTGGATTATCCCAGATTAATCTAGATTAATCTAGGATAAGCCGGATAATCCGGCTCTGCCTGCCCTAAACCTAGTTTCCACACGCATACCGAGCCTCAGCCTCCTGGCCCCCTTTCTTACCATCATGTAGCTTGGTATGTATGGCTGCAGATGGGACACATGAAAGATGTTTTATTTGTTCTCATTCTCACAAATAGACACTGATAACTATATATAAGATTCAAAAAGTTTATAAGACATTGTGGTGTAAGTGGTTTATTGCTGTCTCACTTGGCATAGAGTGCGGTTCAATCCCCGTTGGCAACATTTTATTTACAGTGTTGATCACCGGATTTATCTGGATTAACTGGATTATCCCTCCTTATCCAAGGACTATTTAATATAATTTAATTTAAATTTAATGACGGTGAGATTAATCTCGAATCCGGATTCATGGCTATAGCCATAATCGGATGAGCAGGGGCTTATGGGATTATACACACGTGTTAGCACTTGATCCCGGAGGAACTCAAGAAATTAGCAAGAGGTTCAAATTCCTGTCTTTATACTGTACATTGGTCCAGAAACCGTTATCACAGATGACTCGTGCTTTTTTCTCCAAGATTTGATCATAATGTGTAGTCACTCTTGATGTAACATCAGAATTGATTCTTTGCCTGAGATGCGTGGTAGAGTTACCTTGAACTGTAGGTTGCATCACCACCCCTCCCCCCATTCTTTTACCCTAGATAGCACCCGTATGTCTCGGAAGTGAGGTCAGCACAAGATC
>QFDT01001340.1:0-10050 GCA_003315915.1 Macrolepiota dolichaula
TTAGCAGCCAGTTACCCAAAGGTAACTGGTACGGCGATGGTCGAAGTCGGCCGACGTCGGAGAATGGTAAAGGGGTCGCCGGGTATAGTCGTGATCGGGGCAGTGTCGGTCGGGTGGTGTCGGTCGGGCGTCGGTCGGATCGGGTCGTGACACTTGTCTAGTGTGAATTAAGATTTAGCTTCAGTCAATAGAGACCTCAGATCAAGGAAGTGAGATTAGATTAACAAGAATTCCTATAGATTGGATATAGCAAGTTGATTGACGAACGGTCACTAGCGTTCTCATTGCATCTTGTATCAAGAGGGTACAAGTTGGTACGTTCACTAGATCGGAGGGTAATACCACAGTGCAGCTAGCTACTGGCCTGTTAACTATCCTTGCAAATTCTTTATCTTGGTATCTGTAGTGATGTAGCCATCATTTAGGATTCAAAGTTATATTTCAATTAAATAACCTTGTCCGTCATTGTCTAGCGACCACCCCGTTAGTGAGCTCACACTCGCTAGCTACTGAAACCACTAGTGAGACATCTCGCTAGCTACTACCACCCTCCACCCCTATCTACCTATTTGATTATCTTCCCTTCAAAACTCATTTGCGAGCACTAGCAGTTAGTAGTGGTGAATTTCGTGACCCATTGTGACTTGTAGTGATTTTTGTATTGATTTCACTTCTACTACCTAACTAGCACATTAGCGTATGACGTCAGGCTGTCATGCGTACCTAATCTTTATCTCTATTCCAACGTGTGGCTAACAGCTATCAAGCAATCGATAGTTAGCTGGCGCCTTGCTGCTGGCACTCGGGATGGCTTGGCAGTGCCTTGTGAGCCCAATTGCTCACAAGGTATCTCCTCACTAGCTGGCCCTTCCGACGCATGTCTTGGTTCGATTCTGAGGGGGGGCTAACTAGCGTGGCTGTGCGCTGACTAATCGCTAAGCTTGAGCCATAGCTAGAGTACTATATCGTGAACCGGTCTTTGAGGAGTTGTGTTATTCTAAATAGACTGACATCACTAACCATTTTGGGTGAATAGGGTTGCGTCGCTAGACCTCAGGGCCCATTCGCCTTAGTGATCCGTTGATCTACTGATCCGGGGCGCTATTGATAGTCTTAGCGGGACACTTTGAACGTGCTAGCGAGGCTCCGCTCGCTAGATGGACTTGTAGCTAAGGGTATGTTCGTCCAAAGCTAATAGTATTACTCCTCGATACCGTACACTTTTCCGGTAAAGGGTACTAATGACCGGTCTCTCTAGCGAGGTTCATAGCTAGGTACTATATCACTCCTAGCGAGGGTTCTTTGAGGTTACTAACAACCTAACTAGTGATATTCCTAGCTCCTGTAATGGATTCACGATTGAAATTGTTTCGGCCGTAACAGCGCTGTATATCCAACCACGCGCCCATCAGCACTTACCAAGTGTGCTTCTTCCCTGATGCCCCCACATCATGTCCATGCAGTCACATGCTGGAAACACGTGAACACATTATCCAAGACTATCCATGGTTCAAGCAGTTATTCTCAAATGGGTGCTACAACAACTTGGCATGGCTGATAAAGTTTCTGGACAACAACCCCTTGGCGTTTGCCTTCCCTCCCAACAATGGAGACCCTCAATGGAGAGACATGATCTGCAACCGAGCCTTATGAAGAAGGGATTGGCAGCAAAATCTAGTCAAAGATGTGCACTGAAGTGTTGGACATCGAACTTATGGTTAGTTTTCTAAACTCTCCTTTCTTTCTTGTGGTGGCAGTTATAGGGGAATAGCAGAACCTTTTTCTGCCCCCTCCACATTCCTGGATCCGATTCTTTTCTCTGCTGTTCCTGTTTGTTGACTTCTGCTTTGTTATTGCGGTTGGCACCACTTCTCAATTTCATGTTTGGACTACTAGTTTAGTTTTCCCTATCTCCCTCAACTCGGCTTGCTTCGCTCACCTCATCTCGGACACATTGTTTGTTATTTCTCTTCTGTTAGGGTTTTGTCTGTGTTTCTGGTGTCGGACTTGGGACTGCTATTGCACGCCCATTTGTACTTAAATAGATCTTAGTGCAATAAATTGGATTTTAAAAAAAAAAAAAAAAGAACCATAACAGTACCTGATGGGCCAACCCTACAACCTCTGCCAGACCGACTCCCCTGTCAATCTTCATATCAGCCACTTCTCCACCTTGTCATTGCCTTCAGATCAAAAGAACTCTGATAGTACAGATTCTGTAGATCTGTTGTCTTCTATTTTACAACAGGCTTCCATTCCCAGAACACCATCTTGTTCCAACATTCCTTCTGATCCCATTAGCAGTGTTTCATCTTAATGAGCAATGGACAAAATAGTAAAGTAAAAAAGTATCTTAAAATGTATAAATACTGGACTATTCTGTAGTTGAAGCTTCAGCTTCAACCTCTTTGTTGTTTACTTGCTTACTTGCTTGTATTCTCTCTTGCTTGTCTTCTCTACTTGTCTCTGAATACAACTCTGTTGTTGTATTACCCGAGTGAACTTAGCATACTTCTGTCTGTCAACAGCAGAGGTTATCAGTCTTTGTTCAGTACTCAAGACAACTAGTGTTGTCAGCCAAAGATGATTGTTGAAGTGATCCTTCAGTGTTGACTAGTCTAGCAGCCATCCTTATAATACTCTCTAAATAAACCATAACATTAATAAAACTTACAATTCAGCAGCTAACCACCCTGTCAACCTAGACATGGCACTTCACCTCCCTCCCCAGCCCCCCTGCATGTGGGAACCCATTTCCATCAAGGAACTGGAAAACACCCTCCACCCTTGCTCCAATATGTCATTACCAGGCCCAGACTACCTATCCTGGCATCACCTCAAGGACATTTTCACATCAAATCAGGTGCTAGAACACATGCGCGCTTTTGCAGACACCTGTGTCACTACCTCAACGTGGCCTTTCCACTTTAAATATTTGACCTCAGTCATTATTCCAAAACCAGGCAAACCTCACTATATGATACCAAAAATGTTCTGCCCCATTGTTTTGCTCAACATGCTTGGAAAGTTAATTGAGAAGGTCATCTCTACACACATGCAATTCAACTCTGTGCACCTCAATCTTGTTCACCTGTTGCAATTCAGTGGCATCATCCAGTGCTCAACAAAAGATGCAGGCGTATACCTCACACACACAGTCCAGAAAGGCTGGAAACATAAACTCAAAACAAGTATTCTTGCCTTTGATGTCACACAATTCTTCTCATCAGTAAACCATTCTCTACTTACTGACATTCTAAACAAACATGGTTTCCCTCCTTGTTTGGTTTCCTTCTTCTTAAATTACCTTTCCAATTGTTCCACCTCTTACTCTTGGAATCAGTTCTCCTCCCCTAAATTCCCAGCCTCTGTAGGTGTAGGACAAGGCTTGGCTTTATCCCCCATTCTCACTTCCCTTTTCCTTTCCCCATTTATGTACTGTTTTGCTTTGGACCCCCAGTGTAAAATACTCTCTTTTGTTGACAATGGCCTCATCATTGTACAATCTGAAAGCTTTACTACTAACACAAATCTGATTTCACAGGTCTACTCCTCCTGTTCATCCTTTCTCACATCTATGGGTCTTGCTCTCAAACACAACAAGAGCAAGATCTTCCACTTTTCCAACCAATCTTGGGCCAAGCCAAACCCAGACATAATGCTCCAACACACAGATGGCACCTACTTGATGCTCACACCCAAGTGCTTTATCTGGTACCTTGGGTTCTTTTTTGACTAGGCACTGATGTTTAAGGAACACATGTGATATTACGCAACTAAATCATTATCCACAGTCAAGTGTTTACATCTGCTTGGCAACTTGGTATGAGGTCTTAACCCTATTCAAAAATGTATTCTCTACCAGTCATGTGTTGTCCCCATGGCAACATATGGCCTCAAGCTTTGGTACTTTACAGGCACTTGCAACAAGGTGCTTCTCCAACAACTCAATAAAACACAACAATCAGCATCAATCTGGATCACTGGCATTTTTTGCACTACACCCCAAGGTGGTGCTGAGTCAATTGTGGGCCTCATCCCCTTCCATTTCCATATCCACAAACTTGCTATTGGCCTCAAATCACTAGTGGTTGATTTCCTTCAAGAATCCACCCTCATCACCAACACCTTCCACTGCCTCCACCCATACGCCCAACCAGGTTCTTGTATTTTAGATAGGTATAAGTCTCAAATTTCTTTTTGTTCATGTCCGCGCAATACAGACAATGATACCAAAGCTGTCCACCAACACCTCTCTGAGGCTAGCAAGGCTTGGGATCTTGCGCTTCTTTCTCCCTCTTCCCTTTTAGTTTCAACAGATGGCTCATGTCCAAATTCTACTTACCCTTTAAAGGCAAAAGCTCTTTCTGCTACTTCTGCTTTTGTTCTGTTCAATTTCTCTCTTTCCTCTCCTCTCAAATCTCATGTTGTTTCTGTGGGTAATGTACTCTCCTCTGACTTGGAAATGTATGCTCTCCATCTTGGTTTCCTTTCTGCTGTTTTTTTTTTCCTCTAATTCTGTGTGCTCCTCATTGGACTCATGTAGTATTACTGACATTGTAATTTTGACTGACTCTCTTTCATGTTGTCACAGATTTGGCAGAATACATTGCTTACATTATATCTCGCTGAATACTGGGCCGTTTACCTCGTACATAGTACTGTTGGAAAGCCCTTGTCCGTCGCATTTTGGCAATACCTGGGACATTGCGAGGCGCGCATCCGTTCAGGAGCTACGTACCAATCATTATTATCTATGTCATGTGTTGATTATCTGTGCCATCTGTAGTTTATCACTCCTCATCGTTCTAGAGGGTTCTGGAATGATCAGTAAGATAAGATCTTTATCTATGTTGTCATATGGTGTCATTGTTAACAATCAGTAAGAGTTTTATGCCATTGGCTAGGAGATATTAGTTTCTCCATGTAATTAGTAAGGACTAGAGTTCCTGGGGTCATCTGGTAGTGTCCCAGGTCCTAGCCCTCTGTGTATATAAACTAGCTGTCTGGCGTCTGTAGGACCCAGACTTAACAACTTGTCTACAGCTCAGCCTGTCATATCCTACCTTCTATCTGATCTCTTGATCTCATCTTATCTCTCACCTGCTTATCTAAGACTGCTATTTCCCTGCCTTTACCTTGAGCTTAGGTAAGCATCAGGATTTGTGATACATGTGCTAAACATTTGTTTGATTACAGCGCTCATAGTGCACATCCAGATTCCATTGCTGTTGCCAAACCTGTCACTTGCTGGCTCTCCACTTCCCCATCCCACCACATCTGGGATATTCCCTTGTCCGAGAAGTGGTTGCTCCACCATTGCACTCACAACATAACCACAAAATGTCTTTACTTGCACGCCTCACTCCAAAACCCCTCATTGAACGACTTACCCTTGAGGATGTAGTGTCCACCCTCTTCCTTGTGTCTCCTTGTGTCAACTTGGAGCCCAGGGAATACACTCCTTATACTCCACCTCCACCTATCCCTACCAACCTTCGTATTCACAAGACCAAGTATCTTTTGTGCATCCAGGAGTTTCACAAGCTTATTCAGCCTACCTTGGATCGCTTAGAGCCTGTATTCAAGGCCTTGGAACAAAGAGTTCAAGACCTTACTCTTCCGCTGGAGAAATCGGCAGAAGAGATTCAGAATGATCCACCCTGGGAGTGGTTCAATTGGTTGTAGGTTATTGAAAGGGATATAGAAGAGATTGGTCACAGGTTTAAAAATGGTGACTGGAGGAAACTTAAAGGAGCTTGTAAATGTATTGGACAAGTTTCATTCAACAACTTATCTACAAGGTTATTGGAGATCAGGAAGGAATTGTTATCCTTAAACATTACCTTACCTTAGAAATAGTCTCACAAACAATGATATTGATATCTTTATGGCATTGGCTATGCATGATTGCTTTTCTCTTAGCATGTTCAAGATCTGTTTGTTCATTTTGTTGACAACTGAGCTTAGAACATGTCCAACCAAATTTCTGTGTACACCTCTTGTGATTCCACTGTTCTTTTTTTTTTTTTTTTTTTTAAATCCAAGTTTATTGCACTGTAGACTAGCTAAGTACAAACGGGCGCGCGATAGCAGTCCCAAGAGCCGAAACTAAAACTAAGTCCAAAACATAACAGAGGAATGACAAACTAAGGTGGAGCCGAGTCGAGCGAAGCGAGACGAGGCGGAACATGATACAAATCCATTAGTATGTACCGAAATAGAAGGTTAGAAGTGGCATCGACCGCAAAAACAAAGCGGCCGATGACGAACAGAAAAGAGATCAAGAAGGTGAAGAGGGTCCTGGAATGGGGCGGGGGCAGAATGAGGTTTTGCTAATCCCCGATAATGTCCAACGCGATAAAAAAGGGAGAGTTTAAAGAAAAACTAACCGTATATTGTCATACGACACCCGTTAGTGCACATCCAAAATTTGATTTTGCTGAGGTTGTTGTCGCTGCCGCATAGCCCGGTTGCGAACAAGAAGAGCCCACTCTCCATCAGAGTCTTCGGGCGGAAAAGCGAAAGCAAGGGGATTATCCTTCAAAAAGCCGATCAACCAGTATAAGTTGTCGTAGCGCTCGCCCATGGACCACGGACGCTCAAAGCGCCTGCAATCGTTGATGATATGTTCACGTGTCTCGAGTGGGTGACCACATGGACACGCAGTAGGGGCGTCAGGGAAGAAACGCGCGCGATACGAGCCGATAGGCGCGTGGTTGGTGATGCAGCGTGTGAGGCGCGCGGCTAGAGAGGGCGTCATGTCTTGGGTGAGCCAAGATCCGCCGTTAGTGTAGGTTGGAAGGATGAAGTTTTCGCTTGATCCGCGGAGGTAGAGGAAATTATGACCCAGATAATCTTGGTCTTCCATCAGGTGACTGCATTGCCACAGCCACCGGCATTGATCGGTCCAAGCTTTTCTGACGAAGCCTAGGGATTTGCGCACCATGTTTGGAACACATGGCGTGCGGAGTGACTTGGCCAATTTATGAGCACGGTGATGGATCGACCACTTTTCAGATGAAGGGATCTGCCAGAAGGTGATGCGATGGAGAGGGGATAGGGAGAGCCAGCGGGCGACTGGTTCGGCGACAGCGATAGAATCGGAGTGTGCACTGTGGGCGCTGTAATCGAATAAACGTTTAGCGCACGAAAGAGAGTCAGTGAAAATAAGAAGGTCAGTAATACTACGTGAGTTCTGGGATGCGATTGCAGAGTCAGAGGAAAAAGAAATAGCAGAAAGTAAACCGAGGCGGAGAGCATACGATTCGGAGTCAGAAGAGAGTACATTACCCACAGGGACAACACGAGATTTGAGAGGCGAAGAAATGGAATCGTCAAATAGAATGAAAGAAGAAGTGGCAGAAAGGGCTTTCGCCTTTAAGGGGTAGGTGGAATTGGGACACGAACCGTCTGTAGCTACTAAAAGAGAGGAAGAAGAGGAAAGCGCAAGATCCCGAGCCTCGCTAGCCTCAATGAGGTGTCGGCGTACAGCTTCAGTATCATCATCTGTGTTGCGCGGGCAGGAGCGAAAGGAAATTTGAAAATTATACCTATCTAATATTCGAGAGCCTGGTTGAGCGCACGGGTTGAGGCGGTGGAAAGAGTCAGTAACAAAGATTGATTCTTGGAGGAAATTGACGGCTGGGGACTTAATGCCGATATTGTCGGGGTTGTCGTCTCTTGTCAACAACTTGAGGGGGTGGTTGGAGGGAAGGGTTCGAAATCGGATAGCACATCTCTTAGCAAGCTTGTGGATGTGGTACCGGAAGGGGATGAGGCCCGCAATTGACTCAGTGCCACCTCGGGGAGTTGTACGAAAGGCTCCAGTAATCCATATAGCCGCTGATTCCACTGTTCAACTCCCTGAAGATGATGTCAACCAATGGGGAGCAACAATTGGTCAAGGCGTCAACTTTGATGCTCTAAACTTACCTGATGAACCTCGCCGAAGGGTCATGGCTCAGTTGCTTCACAATGCCCATATCACCAATATTGAGTTAATCAAGGAATACATTGATGAACAAATCAATGAATTGACCAGTCATTACAATGCTGCCCTGGAGATGGCATATAACCACATTGCCCTCCTTGAGGCTACTGTTGCGTCCTATCATAATTTGGGTGCACAAGTCAACAATCTTCAAGGTCAAGTCAACAAACTCCCTGCAGATGTCAATGCTGGTGTTGCAAAAACCAGAATTCCAGAACCACCAAC
This sequence comes from Macrolepiota dolichaula, assembly GCA_003315915.1. Taxonomy (NCBI): domain Eukaryota; kingdom Fungi; phylum Basidiomycota; class Agaricomycetes; order Agaricales; family Agaricaceae; genus Macrolepiota; species Macrolepiota dolichaula. The sequence continues at coordinate 8,219 of QFDT01001340.1, forward strand.
ATTTGCTGGCTCTGAGAATAAGATGCAGTTGGAGGACTGGCTGAATCAGATTGCTCTTTTCTGTGCTGCATCTGGTGTTGTCACCAATCAGCAGAAGATTATTTGTGCACTCACTCGCTTACGCTCACCAGCCAGCACTTATATGAAGGACTACTTTGTCAAGGTCCAAACTGGTGAAGCACTTGGGACCTGGGATGACTTTGTTAAGGAGTTAAAGAACATTTACGGACTTAGGGATGATAAGGAAAGAGCTAAGAAAGAGTTAACTGCTATCTGGACAAATAAAGAGCTGGCCAAAAAGAACTTTGTCAAATTTGTGGAACATTATCATACTCTGGCTAGGATTGTTGAATATCCTAATGAAGTCCACGTTGACAAGTTGAAGGAGGTGATCCCTGATGAGTTGTGAAAGTCACTTGTCATATATAAGATCAACAACTCAACTCCTAAGACCTGGAATGCATATCTCCAGCTGTTACTTAAGGCTTATAAACTGCTCCATCCAGAGAAGGCACAGGGTGTTATTTTTGGCGACAGCGGAAATACAAGTGGTAGTGGCAACAAGGATCTGAATGCTATGGAAATAGACCAAGCAAAGAAGAAGAAAGTCCAGAAAGCTAGTATGCAAGAAAAAGTGCAATAGTATTGTCAGATTTGTGCTGGGAAAGGACATAAGTCCAAGAGTAAAACCCACAACACCAACAATTGCTATGACAAACCAGGAAATGAACACAAACGTCCCCAAAAATCAACACCAGCTTCAACTTCTAAGGTCACTCCATTGTCATCTGGATCTTACAATGGTGCAAATAAAACCAAGTCTTTCAAGGCAAGACTTGTGGAAATGCTCAATTCTATGGATGATGAAGACCCAGAACCCCTTTCTGAGGACTTTAACATCAACAGCGCGACTATCAAAGACCTTCCTGATTCTACGCCTGTTGAAACAAAGGCTATACCACAGATCAGTGATGTGCAGAAGGAATCCAGGAAGCCGACGGGCTCCAAAAAGCTTAAAGAAAAGGCTCAAATGGATTTTCCCGAGGGACTGTAGAGGATAACATCTGCGATCTACAGTCAGGGAGTAGTGTACCCAATGTTGGCTCAGATAGTTCTGAAGTAGTACTGGAATCTTGTGTAATTAATACATTGCACAACAAGACTTCTTCTTTCAAAATTCCAGTTACACTATGGGTATACGGCACAAAAGTGCAGACCGAGGCTTTAGTTGATTCAGGAGCCACAGCAAACTTCATTGACAGAGAGTTTGTCAAACAAAAAAACCTGGCTACTAATAAATTGGCATCTCCGTATAGAGTTATTAATGTGGATGGAACTCCAAATCAAGCTGGACAAATCAATGAATATGTCTGTGCCTATGTTGAGATTGGTGCTCACAAGTCCACACACTATCTTTTTGTTACTCAACTTGGGAGCAAAGATATGATAATTGGATACTCATACTTGCATAAGCACAATCCTGCTATTGATTGGCACAAAGGGGAATGGGAGTTCACCAGGTGCCTGGATACATGTACCAATAAAGCCCGTAAAACATGAGATATAGAAACTGGTGCCAACGAGCTTCAACTCAATTCAGATAATCCATGGGACACTTCATTGGACAACTTAGGTGATGAAGACATGGATAATCCACACATCAATTGGGTTGATACAAGCAACCCTCATGATCGCCAACAAGCTATGGTGATAGCGTCTATGTTTGACAAAGACATAGATGAGGAGCTTGATGATGAAGATACATGTTATATTCCCTTGGGGCTATCGTGTACTATAATATCCATCCATTCTTATCAGCGCCCCGCTTGTCA
>QFDT01001341.1:0-20725 GCA_003315915.1 Macrolepiota dolichaula
CATTTGCATTATAAGGGGGAATTTCGGATAACAATCGAGGCGACCGCACTTATTAATCTTGGTCAATTCAAGTCATACAACGTCAAGCTTGTGCTTGCAGTCGTTCTCAAGGAACTAGAAGGCAATTTGTTGATCAAGGTCAAGAGACCACCCAGTAGTCGCATCTGGTATGCCTTCACCCAGAGCCCAAAGATGGTCCTTCAGGTGGAGCCCATCGTCAGCGACCGTCAACTCAAGTGGGGGATGATCCTGGGTACAATCGAATCGAAGCTCCGGGAAATTGTGAGTGGTGGTTTGCTAATGTTTCATATGTTTTACAAGTATTGACTGTTTCGTAGGTACAAGAATCGGTGGTCATGCCAAACATGGATGATATCGCATTCTTTGAAAGTTCCGCCTATCAACATCGTGGGGGCATATGGTCGGATGCATCACGATCCGAGAAACCAAGGCACTCTTCGCCTCCAGCAGCAACTGATGAAGCCCAATCGATAAATTCAGCCCCTTCTATAATATTGTCAAATCCCTCCACAGAAGGTTTGCCACCATTGGCCAAGCGAAATTCAAGCAGTCCCGAGGGGGAGAGCGGTGGATCTCGACCTGCATCTGTAATGTCGGTCACTCAAGAGCAAGGTACAACGATTGGAGGACAGGACCTATGTGAGTGTTCTCCGCTATCATCATTTTGATCTATCTCAAATCGTTCTACAGCCAAAATGAAGGAGCGGGCTCAGTCCGAACCAGTACTAGAGGAAGAACGGCGGGGTCGATCATCAAGTGTCCATTCTATTGTGCGACCTTCGAGTAACGCACCTCCGGAAACCTGTGAGCTTGCCGTTGATGCTGTAGACGAACTCGGATTTGAGTCCTCGCCCCCGCATTCGCGTCGATCTTCGGTATACTCCGCAAAAAGTAGGAAGTCGGTTGAGGCAGCCTCGGAACCTCTTACTCCACGCAAATCCGCAGATGTGCCTCGAGACTCGACATCCAGCGCGGGCCCATCATCTTTCCTTTCCACACTCAAGTCCAAGGCTGGGGATAAACAAGCACTCAGCAATACCGCAAGGGAGGCTATGCGCAAATGGAGCGTCAACTGGAATAATTTGAAGAAGGAGTTTGGCTCAGAGGAGAATGGGGATTTGGCGTCCAAGTTGCGCAGCAAGATGGAAGGCTCAAGTAATAAGCGCTATGTAGAAGAACATCAGGAACACGAACAAGATGGTCAACCGAAGGAGGAAGGACATCTGAGCTGGTCCACCGGAGGTTCGAAGGATAGTAACGAGTCAGGGTCCCAGTTGAGCGTACCTTCTCTGATACAGCAAGCAAGCAAACGTTCTTTTGCCCCCGTCCTTGCCTCCAAAAAATCATTACCATCTGTTTCGCGGGTGAACGCCGACATCAGTGCAAATGATGATATATCAGAAGATGAGGAACGACCTGCGCCCATCCAGGCTCAACCCCAGGCAAAGACAATGACGATTCCTGGTATACATGTAAGCCATAGGAATGAAGTCATGTCCATGGGCAGCGTTGCGCCTCAAACGAGTGTTATACCCGATGCTATCAAACAGAAAAACCCTGCCATGCAAGGTGTCTATCGGCTCTGGAGAAACCCCGGAAACGTAGAAAAGGATTCCGATTCGAGGCAAGCGGAAACTTCGACAGCGACGGTCGAGACAGACGCTCAGTCTCCCTACCTGCAGCCACCGCCGCAGGTACCTGGACTAATTCGAGAGACGCCACCCCCTTTGCCACCACGCTCGACTCCTCGTCCGAAGGATAATGGTACTCGGGACAATCCAGCGTACCACTCAACATCAGCAGGCGATGCAGCACCATCAGATGAGTCTGTGGCTTTGCTGTCAGATGAGGTGATCGCGGAAGCTGCTGCCATATCGTCTTCGACAACATCTACTATTAATGCACCGCCTCCCCTTCCGCCTCGGCGCATACAGTCAACTGCCTGATGATAATGTCCATGCCCACTGCTATTCTCCGTTTATGTATATCTTTTACGCATATTGTATACTAGCATTCTCCGGCGTCTGCCTGTTTCGCTCACTTCAGAGACTAATTTGGGTTTCATCCACCTGATCAATATAGGATCCCTTTCACACATGCACATATAGATATATATATCTAGCAAGCATATGGAGCAAGTCATATCCGAGATGAGGGGATATAGGTTGCTATGCAGTCAGGTAGACGCATAAGCGAAAAGGAAATGAGACAAACGGCGAATTGAGAATTTTACAATGAGAGTTTGAAGGTCCGTACTGAAAGATCATGATGAAGCTACGGCGCGTTTTGATATGAGATTTGTAGTGTTCGTAGTGATAAATTGTAATGCGTGGCAATGGAATTCATAAACTAAGGAATGTCTGGAGATTAGGAGGGTTCTTAAACCGTTACCACGACCGCTACCGCGACACGGCCAATGACCGACCTGTCACAATTTTGACACAGGCTTCGTTGACTTGACGGATCACCAGCCACTTGTCATCTTGGCACCTTGTTTGTCGGTCTACCTCCCGTCGTCCCACTTGGTCGATATGTTGGTCAACCCCCCAGTACCACCAAAGCCAAAGTCGCATCCACTGGTCATATCGCCTAACCTTGACGCCTTGCTTGAGCACGAGGAGCAGGCAAGGAGCCAGGCTGTAACACAATCACGTATGCGTCTATATCTCGACAGTCCAAAGGATACCACAAGAACCGCCAACTTGCCCGTTGGCTTACCGCCTCCCCCACGAGGGAAACGACGGCCCAGGTCGCCCAAGTCACTTTCACGCGATAGGATGGAGAAGGTTGTCAGCCCCACATGCTCCAGCTTCACAGGATCTGATGGTGGGAGCCAGCCGTCTGTCGTGTTGGCAATATCAGGAAGAGCTTCAGTCGTAGGCGAGAGCGTTACAAGTTCGTCGAGCAGCACGAATCCGTATATCAATCCTGCGCCTTCGCTGGATGATGTGGGGGGTGAAGAGCCAAGGCTGAGAGGACGTCAGGTTGACGTGTGTGATTGGGGAGAAGGGCGACCATCATGTCCTACTGAAACCCCGGAGCAACGAGCACAAGCGACGTCCCAACGATCACACCTCCGAGCTGTCTCTTGCAAAAATATTGGCGATCTATTCTCGGACGACGTATTAGACGGAGGCCACAAAAACGTATCTTCTCGTTCAAGACCTGCCAGACGCTCGAAGCGCAAGTCAAAGCTCCCGAAAGTCGACAAGTCGCAGCACGGAAGAGGTGAGGAGATGAGCTCTGCGGGTCACTAGGTTACTGAACACGGCCTTTAGAAGTGATGACTTATCCAGTGGATGACGGCCTAGTGCTTGATATCCGAAGACGATCCTCGGACGATTTTATCGACATTACGAACGACTTTATCGACATTACAAACGATGCGAACAGCACGCGAAACGGTTCTTGGCGACACCGACCCTTGAATTCCCACGCCCCATCGCGAAGGGGCTCAAACAGCTCGGGCTCAACCATCGGGGCCAGCAACACAGCTCCCGTCCCAAATTTATCATCCGCTGTTCAAAACTCTCAAAACTTTCAGCACACAGACACTCACTCCTTTATCGACTTTCTCTCCCCAACAGCAACTCATTTCTTGCCTCCGTCTCTCACCATCCCCGACATGCTCTCTCGGACGAACACCAACAGTCCCAATGCAACCGCTCCGGACAAACAGCCTTCATCTTCCCACCCATCAAAACCTTCTACTCCAAAACCTATTTTCTCCCTTCCGACATCGTTCAGGCCCTCGCAGGTCAAGTCTACTTCACGCAGCAGCTCCCCCCATCAGGCTTCTTGTGATAAGCGCGAAGAACTTCCCCCCACGACAAATTTTCTTGACATGGGTGAACGTGCGGATCTTGTGAAAAAATCGCGCAAGTTGACACGCATGTTTGGAGAAACTCCGACGGGTGACACTCTGTCGCCGCAAGACTTCTCGCGCTCAACTCCCACTGGCCACGAATCATCCAAAACTCGTAGGAAGCACTCTAAACAGGCGGCTTCTCCTAATACCCCTATTTCTCTTGATTTGGGCCGGCATCATCTCCACACAACATCCAGGCGGCACTCAATACCTGTAACGCCGGATGAGTTGTCCGAATCATTCAATCAAGTCCTGTTCGAGTCCACTACATATAGGACCAGACTTGGCCTGTCGGGCGAGCCGCCGAGCGATGATACCGGTTATTTCGCTCATGTTCCCAATAAATTACATTCCCGAATATCTTTTATTGATCTATCAGACGAAGAAGATGAAATGGTGTCGCCCATCACATTCGCACCCAATCCACATGACATCAGCTTCCACCGACCGCCATCACCTTCGCAGCTATCTTTATATGAGGCGATGACCCCAGAACAGCGGGCTGAGGACCAAAGGCGGCGCAAAAGAGAGAAGCTCGCCAAGCTCCACCGTTTTCTGGGGTCCCGGGTACCGACTGATCTCGTGCTGGGAGTCGAGCACCTGGAGCCCTCTTTGCCTCCCATCCAATCAGTCATGTCTTCTGAAGAGTCGGAGAATCGCAAGCAATGGCTACGTCGCAGGCGCAGCAGTTCTGCGAGTGCTCTGCCGTCGTGGTCAGACGACGTTGACAGGCTGAAGGCAGACTTGAACGATAAGGAGAAGGCTATCAACGTCCGCAGAGCACAGAAGATGGAAAAGGTACGCGCTACATGCTTCGATCGATGACCTCTATATCCTTAGTCTGTCTTCTAGCTGTTCGGCGTTGCCCCTCCACAGACCCTATATCACACCCGCCATTCGCCTTCGCCATCCGTGCCGACAGAGATTTATTTGAAAAGGTCTAAATCCCCTCCAAGGCCCTCCTTCGGCGGATTCATACCTCCCGGAGAGGTTCCATCTCCCACATATCAACAGCGAAATCCTAACCGCTCATCCTACATCAAGCAGAGACCCAAGAAGAATGATCGACCTAATACGGCTGAATCTAGCAGGAGGCTACTTCCGGAGGGTCAAGATTGTTACAACTACGATGAATCATCTGTGTTACACCGTTCTGGTACGAGGACCTCCCTTGTATATCATCATTATCAACATTCTTTGAAATCTCTTGGTGACATCCTTGATCGGGTTCGTCTTTTTTATCCCTTTGGGCGGATGGTTCCACGTGGTCACTGTGGCTAACCGGTTGTTGATTAATAGGACGATAAGGAATCGCTCGCTGAATTACATCAATATCTTAATGATTATGAAGGCAATGTTGGCTCGCCACCGCTCCGCGAAACACCCTTGACTAAAGATCGGCGCCTCTCAAACGCCTCATCCATTAAATCGGAACGGAGGCGCTCTCTTCCCGCTCGTACATCTATGATGTCCATCGCCTCTGAGTATAGTGTAGCCAGCATAACCGTTCCGAAACCCGAGCTTTCAGAATTTCAAATCCGCCGCCGTCGCGCAGCGAAGCTAACCCAGTTCTTTGGCGTCAATTATCGAGAGCTTATTAATGATGTTCTCGAAAGTCTGGAGACTGGTTTAGAGCACGAAAGGAAACGCGGGACACTCCGAGCAGAAGAATTGGAGGTGAGTTTTTTGCGTCATAATGGACGTACCGTTGGGGCTCATTGATCATCAGGACCTACTTGAACGACTTCGCAAAATCAAAACGAATCGTAGGGGCTTTTTTTGAGGGACATCTATCGTTTTTTTCCGGCCATCTAAACCAACTAGTGGATCTCACATGTTATATATCGGATATTGCTCACATGGAGCGGACTGTTACTGTACGAGTAGATCAACTAATATTCCCCTTGGAGCTCTGTACTATAATACAACTAGTTCGCCAGCACATGAGCTACACCAAAACACGTGTGACTCGTCTAGGAATTGAGGACGATGCGGTCCTTTCGTATTAGAATGAGGAAATTCTGTTTGTGATGGTGACTCGGAACCGGTTTGTGAAGGAACTGGGGAGAGCGTCCGTGAGGGAGGTCCAACGCCGACCTCACTCTCAATACGGGCCTTGAGCATGCTCAGGCTAACTTTGCGCTTGTGTCGCGTCTCGGGCGTGAGGTTCTGATCAAAGATAGAGCGCGAGAGGGCGGGAGGTCTCTGGGAGGAACTGAAAGATGAGCGTCCGAGTTCCGAATGCGACTGTACCCGGCTAGTCGGTCGTGAAATATGATTCGGGGAAAACGAGCGCTGTCCTAATCTTGAACTCGGACGTGCTAGTGCAAGTTGGGCTTCAAGGGAATGTACTTGTTTCTGTAGACCATGTGCTCGTGCTTCTGCATCAAACACTGAATTTTCAAGAGCCCGGACTTGGGACTGGGCAGCCGAAAGATCAAGGGCGTGTTGCTGTCTCAGTGAATTTAGCATCTCTTCGTTGAGTGTAGGCGGAGAGCCGTTTCGGGGTGATGGGGACTGGCTTTGACGAAGCTGCTCCAGCTCGATCGTCTTCAAAGCCAGTTCAGAACGCAATGATTCAATTTCGGTTTGTGCCTGCCCTAAAAATTTTTTCTCTTCCTCCTGGATCCAATCTTAGCTATTGATGCACCACGGTAATCAAAACACATCTACTCACTTGGTCTGCCCTACGCTCATTCAGCTCATGTTGTAGCCTAGTGACTTCGGCAGCCTGAGAACGCGAGGTTTTAGAGAGTTGTTCAATGTCCAGAAGCTTAGCCTGAGCTTCCTGACGAAGAGACTGGCGTTCGGTTTCCAGCGTCCGGATACTTCCCCAAGCATCCTCAAGCTCCTTCTGGAGTTCTGAATAGCCCCTTTCCATTTCTGATGATGACGCAGCTGCATTAGACCAATCTTTCTCTGCCCTAGAGAATTTGGCACTCCACTCCAGTTGTGTCTTCTCAGATTCCTGTCGTATGTCTTCCAGACTAGTTTCCAAATTTGAAATGACGTTATCCCGATCGCGGAGGGCATATTCTAAATGTGCCACCTTTTCGGAAAGCTGGACCTTGTCCTCGGTAAGTTCAACAACCTTTGGTCGAATTTCATCCAGGGAACGCATTAGGTTAGTACCCTCGTTTTGGAGCCGTTGCTGTGTCTTTTCTGCGTCCTCAACGCGTCTATGCGCCATCCTGAGGTCGTTTTGGAGAGTTTGAACCTGTCTCTTCTGGTTGCTGACTTCCGTTACTGCTTGTGAGAGCTGGGCGTTGAGACCAGCAATTGCTACGTCTTTGCCCTGACCCAATTGATCAAACGAAGCCTTCTCGGTAATTAGGATATCCCTTTCTTTGATGAGCGCAGCTAATTCGCCGACGGTGGCCTCATGCTTCCTTTCTAATTCGGAAAACTGAGAGTCCATATTAGACTTGGAGTGTACTGATTCAGATAGCTGGGATTCGATTGTCTCTTTCTCCGTTTTGAGAAGTGCGTGGGCCTGAACAACCATCAGAGTAGCACACGTGTGAGACTAATAGACCCATACATGCTTGACTTTAGAAAGCTGGAATTCTAGTTCATCCGCACGTTCCTGGGTGTTCTTCAGGGAAGCCTCCATTCGCTCGAGGCGGTCGTCGTTCTGGATTTGTTCCTCTAATTCCTTCAGGCTGCGCTGATAACGTTCGGCATCCTTGCGAGCTTCACTGGCTGAAGCCGTCATGAGTTGTAATTGACGTTCCTACATACACATAAGACACGCTTAGAGTTTTACCAGCTGTATACACACCTGCTCACGATATTTCTCATTCATCTCCTTTCCCTTACTCTGCAGGCCGCTCAAGCTTTGATTTAGAGAGGTAACCTGTTCTTCGAGTTCCTTTAGCTGCACATTCAGTTTTGCAGTGGTCTCCTTCTCCTGAGCCAGAGCTTCCTCGGCGCGTTGGGCCCCTATTAATAAGTGAAATCTCTGAATATCACAAAGCGTAACACATACGCACTCGCTTCCACTTCATCCAGTCTGTGCAGCTCGCTCGTAAGGGTAGCCTTCTCGGAAACAAGTAATGAAATAGTATCTTCATGATTCTTGGATTGAGTACTCGTCTCATGCCGCAATTCCTCAAAACGCAACTCGAGCGCTGAGCATCGGGCCTGCTCCTGCCTCAACGACTCATCAAGTTTCGCGTTCTCATCCCGCGCGGACTTCAAATCTAGAAATGAATGAATACCGATATACCAATATAATCAATAAGATAATACATACCCTCCTCCAATGCTGGTATCCGCCGAGCCTCCTCCTGGATGGCAGAGATCGTTGAATGTAAAGATTCAACCTCCTTCTGAAGTTCAAGCTCTTTGGGGTGGGGTCCCTTTGACGCCCCTTTGGGTGCGAAAGCCAAAGTCGAAGGTGGCGGAGACCTAACGGGAGCCGGGACAGAAGATGGTGTCGCAACACGCCCTGGTGGTGAAGGCGCCCTGGGCAGGGATGATAGCCAACTTGCGTCAGAGTCATTTTTTGCACCAAATCTGCGAAGCGTTTAAATTACAATTAATTCGCCTGATAATGTTAACGAGTATAACGCGCAAGACCACATACACTTCATCAAGAGGGTCGCGTTTCTTTGGTTCCACCACAGGTTCGGACGGCGCCGGAGTCGTAGTCCTTGAGGGCGGAGAAGTCACATCAGAGGCGGGCCCGCCTGCCTCTGCTACTTTCTTTTGTTGCCTCTTCTTGAGCTGTGTTTCGAGGTTGAGCATTCTGACGTTGCGTCATGGGCCGCTATATGCATGAAGGCGCGCACCATGGCTTTAGCCCTCGCTGCCTTGGCAGCTCTATCATCCTCTGACATTCTGAGCCAATCCTCCGTGTGAGATATTTCTGGAAGACAAAGATGGGTTGTCGACAGTAGACACGACGAGGCAGGCGTAACACCGATTCACTACCCCAATTTGGAAAGTCATCAAACACAATGTGATCGGGGTTAGGGTTTATACATGAATGTCGTGGCAGAAAGCATGCTACCTTCACAAGAACCAATTTCTCAAATGAATTCCGAATTCAAGTGACCAGTATATACATAAACCGGAAAAGCGAAATGAAAGACAATAGAAAGGAGAGGTATGAGTAGCAGGGGGGAATATTTCAGAAATCGAGACCTGAAGTGGATTAAGACGAAAGCGACAAGGACAATGAAATGTGGGTTTAAGGATGTCTAAACCATCACCAGTCCGCGAATTGCAAGTAAGTAATAGATTTAACATAAAATGAAACACGCTGCTGCCGACAACTTGGAAACAACGAAAAAAGAGCAACGGGAGTAACACTATGGCAGATATGAACATAGAGGGTATCACAAATTTGTTCATGCCCACACCTTAAGATATAAATGAGTTTGAGACAAAATGAACGAAATAAAACACTTTACCCTCAAAGTACTATCCCAACTGCCCGTGCAGAGGGCCATACCATCAGCGCTGACACCCAAGCAGCTAACACGGTTTTCGTGGCCAGTCAAAACCCCGACACGCTCGCCTTTCAACGTATCCCAAACATTGCAAGTCCAGTCATCATAACCGCCGAAAAGAATACGACCCGAAATAGAGAACGCGACCGAAGTGATACCACAGAGAATATTATCATGAGTAAAGGCATTCAGCTCCCGGTCGGCACGAATATCAAATAGGCGGCAGGAAGCGTCATCTGAGCCAGTAGCAAAGGCATCACCATTCGGGAAGAAGCTGTAATACAGGTCATAAGTATACAATGAATACTGCAAATGTCACACGTACGAGACAGCATTGATATCGGACTCGTGACCTGTGAAAGTCTGTGTGGCCCGACCTGTGCGAATATCCCAAAGTTTTGCCGTGGCATCACAAGCTCCAGAAATGAAAACATTGTTATTCCCGGGCGCAAGGGACAAACTAAGCGGAAAGATGGTTATCAAATGTTTCCAATGAAAATAAAAATCTTTACCTCATCACATCGCCTGTGTGGTCACTGAATTCAATAACTCGTACGCCGGCCTCAATGTCCCATAGCATGCAGGTCATATCTCCAGAACTGGTGACGATTTGGCGGTCGTTGATGAAGCGGCAGCAACTAAGATAACCAGAATGAGCGCTCAGTTCGCGCGCTCCCTTGGCGTTAGTGCCATCCTTGTTATTCAGACTGTAGATCGAGCATATGTTATCAAGACCACCGCAAGCGACGTAATTCCCGGAAGGCGAATAAGCGCATGTCATGACCCAACTCGAACGCAGAGGGATAGCGTGGACCTTATTTGTCGTGTAGGCGTCCCAGACTATCAGCTTCCCATCCTGTGAAGCGGACACAAGATGTCTGCGGTCAGCAGCCCAGTGCATAGCATAGATTTTGGCTAGGTGACCACGAAGCGCGCGGCGAGGGCGCATAACGATGCGGGGCAGAGGGTCGACTTCTGCGGCCATTGCACGCACTAAAACGGACGTGAAAGCCGACGGTGAGACGGGAAGAGACTCGACGGAAAAAAAAAATAGTGGGCTTACAGCTCGTATCGGCTGAGGTTTCCTTTTTAGCGCGAATCTTCTCCTTCAGACTTTCGGCCTCGCGCCTGGCGGCGGCTATCCTCTCCTGGATGTCATTTGCTGCTGCTGCTGCAGACTGTTGCTGCGACATTTTTCAGAACTGGGGAGGGGGAGATGAGAATGGGCGTGAATGACAACGAAGGGTGGGAAAAACCTGAGGTTGGAGTAAGGGGCTGGAAAAAGGGGTGATGGAAGAGGAAGGCTCACGTGAGCAAAAGAGAGAAAGGGGGATGGTTGTTGTCAGAAAGTGAGGAAGAGTGGTGGTGGAGGTGGGGAGCAAGGAGGGTTATGTGGGAAGATTCCTCTCTTTGGCTGCACGCCAGCACTGATGGAATCATCCAAATTTGATCTCTCTTCCCGCGTTTTGCCGGTCCTTCGCAACCCCCACTCGACACTGAACCTGAATACCCACTCCCCCTCCCCTTTCTACCCCAGCAAACCTCTTTTCAGATATCTGGCGCCTGTCATTATCATCATGATCACCTTTGTCACTGTGATTGACATCGTACCGCGCCTTGTCCAGCACTGACTTGCCAACTCGTGCAACCCATGACTACCGGCCGTTCCGCTTGGATCAATTGCCAGACCTCAAGCTATGAGTGGGTGTGTTATACGTATAATATCCGCACTGCTGTGCAGCCTTCTCAGTTTCGCACGTGGGCTCCGATAAACATAGACCATCCATATTGAGGCCGAATCAGCACCTGACGCGAACATGGAGTGATATACAGAAGTGCCTAAATGTCATTAGGTTAAAATTGATTTACTCAAGTCCTCCGGGCATCTGTTCGCGTCACTTACAACCCGATTACGCAACGGTAATCTGCTTTTTTTAACACCATTCGTTTGCGCATAAAGGCCTAACAAAGGGTTTGAGCTCGACCAACGGTACAATCCACTGGGTTTGCCGGCTTGGGACCTCGGCTAATGCCTAGTTCGCTTTCACTGTCTCTCGTGATTTTCGGGTTTCTCGTAGCTTGGTTCGTAGTCTGAATTCTGCGTCCCAGCGCCTGAGGCCCGAATTATACCTCGCTTATGAACACGATGCATTATCCTGCAGGCTTCTTGTCGGCCTCTCCTGAGCACGATGTAGTGTTTATTATCTGAGCATTGCTCAGGTAGGGCCCGCGACACTACAACGTCCGCGTCTCAGATACATGGGTCAGCCCATTTGTTTCCACGTTCCACCCTCATTGCCTTTGCATTTTCTAGAGCGTGCTGGAACTTTTTCGCTCGATGTGATGCATTATGTGCAATAGTCGTCTCAACAAGGAGTCAAATAACTATGGGGATCAATGGGGACTTGAAACTGGCCCCATTCAGCAGCCACACACTAAGCTAAGCGCCGCAGGCGTAAGTTTGAGAGGACAGCTCAAGAGAAAGCCGTTAATTGATGCCTCTCGTCTGTCGTGCGACAAAGGGCCGGAGATTCAGTCATTGAAATAGTCTAGCCGTTCAAACCAACTCACCAACAATATAGAACTTTCTCACTGATACAGAGCTTACTAATAGACAGAGCAGGTTCTCTGAAGTCAATGGGTCCCTATCAGATACCAATCAGAAACTATGACCAGGTGTGACAAGTTCATTAAACTTGTCAGAGACTTGGGCATTGTGATGGCATGATGCCTGCCACCGAAGCGAAAACATTTCAGGAACACGCCTGTCAAAATGCGAGCGTGTTACAATGTGCAGCATGATTTCAGGTGCCGTAGAAAGGCTGTAGTAATCTCCTCAGACCAGACGGCAGGTTTTGATAATTTAATCACGGCACCTGGAGGACTTTCATTAATTCTGAGTCCGCCAGAGAATCCGAGAAACAGTGTCACACAAAACTCTTGACATACTCCACCTCTCCCATCCATATTCCGACAAAACAAACTTATTTTTACTAGCGCAGCCTTTCAAGGTCCCCGATCACTCGCAGTCCGCTTTTGAGACCTATTTTCACAGTTGATTATACTATTTTCCTCTGGCTTCGTGGCATCCGCATGGTTCTGCACATTTGTTGGATACGCGATCCATAGGTCATAAATTCCGGTCACTTGTTCTAATGTGCTAGAAGTCTTGATTCTCGTATGTGGATTCCATCAGACCTGCGGACTGTTGACTTGGCTTGCATCATCACTGGCATCGTAAACAAACTCGAGTTCGCCGTTCTCTAGGAGAAGTCCGCGCGTTTTGATAACTCCTCATCACCAGGCCCCTATGAGACGTGAGCCGTTTTGAACCAAGAAATCACGGCTCGCTGGGCGCGTGAAGACTCCAAATACTTCGACAGGGGACCGTGATATATTGTACGCTGCTTTCTTCAGGGTATCAGTCTCCTGGTGTGTTTTCTTGCACTATCGGCTACCGTTTTCCTTCATGTCGAGCATCCTTAGAGTTCTTCCCAATTAATGTATATAATTGCGGACGCAGTTCCCGGTCAATGTTCTGTGATTGTGCCAACGAAAAGTGCACATAGTCTGGATAAAAAGCGGAAGACGCTTCGGATGATGCCTAGCAAAAAATTGCAATATCCCTAGAGTCATGTCAGACAGTGAGTCTACTATAGAGCACGATTGCCTAAGAAGGGGCTCAACTATTTATTTAGCCGGCCAATCTGGTTTGAACAACTGTAATCATCCATGCTCTCCGAAGACATAATTGATTTAATTATTTGAATAGATTTACAGAAAAGAGGACGGTTGACTGATCTTAGCTGGGTTGATACAAGCGAGGGGCCGCGCCATACGCCGCTGTGGACATCCGTTTGCAAAAGTGAGCCACCCCTTGCCTTCGATGGAATTGATAGGCTGATTGATTTTTTCCCCCTCAATATTGAGTTCGAGGCGAACCGTGGGGGACGGGTTCAGGGCCCAAGAAACGTGTAGCGCGGGATATAGCCGCGAACACTGCTCTGGCATCGCTGAAAGAAGAGGAAAGCACAACTTGACGTATTTCATTCAGCTGTCCATCGCCTTGATCCCATGATGCTTCTTCATGTCCTTTGAACGTAACCCCAGAATGCACGGTTCGCTGATAACTTGCGATTGTTGCATGATATTCAATGAAACCACTGACTCCCTCTGTGTTCGGGCATTGGATTCCAGGAGCCAGTCAACACGATACCTTCTCTCTAAGTAAACACGCATATGGCTCGCTGTCGCTCGGAAAGTGACATCCGGGGCTCGGACCGACTGGGTTCCTTCCCGCATAGAAGGCCGCCGGGGCCGTTATCCCACCGGGCTCGAGATGATTTTGGAACATCTCGAAATCATGGCTCGTGTGTCGGGCGCCTCTAGCCCAGATCTTTACCTTTTCTCAGCTGAGATGCCGGTTCCTCCTGTCCTTTGCATTCTAAATAAACACAAGTTTCTTAACCGTTCCTTCATCACGTCGGTTCGTGGATGGGCGCTCTGAACCAAACCCAAACAATGCTTGACATTGGCTACACTGGAGGTCTAGGCTAGCGATGTTGTACACACAACATGGAAGTTTCCCGTACTTTGCGGCTGAATAACGACACATCGTTGGGTATTTGGGGTGTTGACTATCCTTTATCCATCTCTATCAAGCCAATCGAATGGGTGTCCTTTGTTGTCCGCGGTCACACTTGTGTCTCGTCATCCATCCGAGTCCAACTTACCTAACTACTAATGGGTTAAAAACCGAGATTGGGAACTCATCCTGGTGTTTGTTGGAGCGAAGTCGGTCACTAGATTATCACCCTGCCGTCAATCTGGTTCTATGAATCGCGTGAGTTTCCCTATATTTTTTTTTCGTGCGGTACTCGGGCTCGAGGGGCCTTATGGGTTCTTGCCAGGTTTGAACACCCAGGCCGCAAAACACGGTCTCTTTGTGGACAGCTCTGGTTAGGCAGATATGTAGTCCGCGTGCAGGCAATTAATCTGAAAGACAAGCTAAATTCGGAAAACAGCAGTCAAAACGGTGGGGTATCGTCCGAGCGAGTACAAAAGCCCATCGTTGGAGGCAGAGGAACCCCAAGTCGTTCTATTATAACTCTCGTCTCTTAACTCTTGCAGCATATATCCATCGCAATGCCACCGTGTATGCCCCCTCATGTTTTTCACTGTTTTCCTGGGAGTACTGACTATGAACTTTTCGAAGCTTCCGTCACGAGTCTGCATAACCGTACGTCCTTGTCCGCAGATCTATGTCCCAGAGTGATGAACCATACACTTTTCTATAGGCCTCGCGGCCTCAAAGGAAGAGGGTTTTATTTCTTATGAAGAATCTTCTGAAGGCCTCCCTCACAACGCCATCTGGGTCATTAAATGTAAATGTGGGTTGTCATCACGAGAATTATTCCGTCTTTCATATACTGATAAGACAAACAGTTAAAGGAGAAGTCAAAGGAGTCGGAAAAGGTGCCACCAAGTCATTAGCCAAGGAAGGGGCTGCGAAGGAAGCTCTCCAGGTAGCCCCCCTTTACTCCACTTTCCCAACCTCAAATTACTGATTTGGTTTCCCTTGCGATTCCAGAAAATGGGGTTTTAACATCTGATTTCACTTTAGACGTGTCAATAATGTGTTTATGAGTTTATTTGTCGTTTTTTCCTATCTTTTTTTGATGTTGCAATATAAAATCTGAATGACACTGCGTAATGACAATCTATATAAAAACCAAATTCGTCACGTGGCACAGGGCGGGGTCTTAAATCTCCGACAAACCCTTTGTCAACTTGAAGTTGGCTTCAATTGGTTTAACGTTCTCAGCAAAATGATACATCAACGACGAGCCATTCCCTTCCTGGTCGCAGCTGCAACAGGTATGGTAATGAATGCTACAATGGGATTTTCCAAATTTAATCTATACCCAAAGGGATTGTCTCAGGTGTTTACATTTTCAAGCCATTTGTCGTCAAAGAAGCTCAATTAGGGTGAGGCCGGATGACTGTTGAAAACAAGTATATACTCAAGAAGTTGCGTTGCTTCAGAAAAGCTCCGGTGTCTGCTGGCAAAGACTCCTTAACAACAACGCAAAATAACGTCAAGATTGCTAGTGAAGATACAGAAAACTCCTAGGGGGTCGACTGGGCAACCTATGACACCTGCTGTACGTGCGAGTGTACTTGGTTAGATAAGATCTCCTTGTCTGCCAAAAAATGCTCAAGTTTCCGTTCTCCGGCGCTCCCAGATCTATTGGGGAATATTAAATCTTGCGAAATAGATTCTATAAGTAATGACTTTACCTGAAGGACCGTCTCGCCAAGAAATATCATTTCTTTTCGTGTCTCTTCCACAATTAGATCTTGAATCATAAACCACTTCTCATTATCGCCACCGCCGCCCGCAGCTCTCAAATGAACCTTCCAAATTGTGTTTGCCTTGTCCCGTGTGGTGCCAGCAACCGATTCATGAGTTACATTCGCGATCAGATCGTATAGTGTCGTTGTATTGTCCGGAGGAGCATCAATATCTGGAGGATTCATCAGAACGTGCATCTAGAATGGTCTGTGGACATACAATCCCTGAAGTCTAATCCCCGCAAGGGAAAATTGATGATGGTCGGATTCTTTTCCTCAACAAAAACATTTTTGGTAAATCGCTTAAAGTGCAAGATGATGTACGGTGGCAGTTTCTGGCACTTGTAACGCCTGAGTTGACCGGCTGATTCCTTTTAAAGATGGTTAATGAAGGGTATGGGACCGATTAAGATGCAAAGATACCTGAGTGGTTCTCCCATCATATTTTGACAAGACAGAATGTATACCAACTTGAGGAATAATGTTCTTCTCGTGGCTGTCCTGGAACAAAGGAGGAGGTGGCAGATCGACCGCCAGAAACAAAAACGGCGAAGTGTTGGACCTGATGTCTATGCCAACGTCAGCAGAACAAATACATTCATATTGCGCTCGAGATACCTGCCTCGGTCGATATCAAACCGGGGTTTTTCGTTCTCCCCGGAATCAGGTCTGACCAGAACTTGTTGCGTCTCAACTCTCAATTCACCCTGAAAGGTGGAAAATAAGATACCTATCAACTTCATTCAGTAAATGGAGGATGATGAAGTGGAGGGACGCCTTCTACTCGAGTTGCGCTTTTTCGTTCCGCCCAGATCTTTGTGGAGTTGATTCAGCAGCCAACCCAGGAACTCAACGGGGTCCCCTTGTTGTTCCAGTCGAAATTTTCCTCCACTAGCACGATTGACTTCCTGAAGGAATTCGTGAGGGCTGACTTGGCTCTTGAATAAGCGTGGATTCCAGATTTTTTTTGCTAATGCAGCAAAGCGCTTGAGAAGCTCAGGCTCCTTGCCCCGGAAATCAGAAAGAAGGAGATAATCGCGAAGCGGGGGTACATGAAGCAGGGTGTGTATAACTACGTTCATGTGATCATTCCTCTTGATGTTGTTGAGACCGATATACCCAGAAAGATAAGACTTGTGCTGCAGGTCGTAAGAAAGTTTGTCAAGATGTATAGGGGACGATAAGTTGGCGATAGAGTTTCGTGTAAATTTGGGTGAGAGCACAAAGGCTATATCTTCCAATGACGGGTCTGCGACAGGGTATCCATCTGGGAGGACATAGACCTTAAATGAAGAGTTAGAGTGGTCTTAAGGGTATAGGATCCTAATCCGATCACCTTGGTGGTCTCAAGGTTGATGAATACATGATGGTCCTCGTGGATTGAATGTGCATAAGCGTAGGACTTTTTCCCTCTTCCTTGAAAGTATTTACCGCATACAAGGCACCCGTAGATGTTGATATTTGAGAGCGACACAGAGCAGACTTTCTCAAAATCAAAGTCGAGGACAGCCCTATTGATCTATTCCGGTGTCAAAATTTGAAGGTATAAATTTTCAGAGGGTTGTCGCACTTGCCGTGTCAAGATATAGGTCTGAAGCCTTGATTTCGTCGGTTTGCTTGACGGGTTCTTCATCCTCATCCTCATCCTCGTACATACCCTCCATGTCGATTCTTTGCTTCTTTGATGGGCGTTCCGATTCTAATGGCTCGTCGTTGGAATGGGTATGGTTGGTCTTTTCCACCAAGTCTGCCATGGTATGGATCGTTAATGTGGCCCAAGGCCACAGTCGCGTTTGGGTTCACCGTTCCTGTAAATGCTTAGTCAGCAAATCACGACTCAATATATGACTTGAAATTTCGTCAACCGCATTCAGTCTCTTAGATGTACCGGGCAGCGCAGCTCTCTAGGCGCGTCGTGTCATCATGCACGCGAGGAAATGCCAGTACTTCTCTCGCATTTAGCTCTTCGTCCTATTCTGCTACTGCTGCCCAACCAAAACCCCGGCTGAATCTGGATCCAAGCCTGGAGGTCTTACTTCAAGATGTCGACATGGCATTGCACAGCCACTCCAAAAGGCAGGATAAAGCGCTACATGAACTCGAAGTTGTTCAATCACCTGGAAAGGAAGAGCCTATTCCAGAAGGTTATGACCAAGAATTTTCTGAAAGCTTACTCCGGAAATCCCCCGCGGCGTTATTTGGTAGCCAGCGGATCGGTGCAGTGGTATTGCCTCTAGAATTGCAAGACACGATACAACGTCTCATTTCTGGTGAATTTAACTTGAAATTCTCCGCCACAAATGTTAATTTCAAAACAGATTCCAATAAATCCCAGCTCCATAGTGATGTGAAACGATTATTCCAGAAAGATGGAGTTTCTCAGGACGAGTGGGACCTGCAATATGATGTCAAATATCGTACACGAATACAGGGGGTCAAGCATGCTAAGCGTGACGGTACAGCCTTTGCCTCTGTTGTGTTGCCTGCGCATTATTCTGCGATCTTTGCTGTCTTGGAGAATACTAAACGACGGCTGGGTCCGACGTGGGAGGTTGAGCGCGTCCTCGACTGGGGGGCTGGGGTTGGGAGTGGTCTCTGGTCCGTACACCTATGTTACTCGATTTGTCTGCTGACGAGACTGACCAGGTTTTAGGGCCGCCATGTACTCTTTAAGGTCACCTTCTGCCAGGGAGAATCCAATGGAGCAACTTCGTATTGCTGATACAACCCTAAAATCCTATGTAGGTATCGAGAAGCGAAACGGATTGGCTGAAGTTGGACGCCGTCTTACATGCGGTATGTGATTAATTTCTGGTCGCCGAGCAACGATTGAACTCTTTCAGACATTGAACCGGAGCGTATGTCGGTGAGCTGGGAAAAGGGGTGGTGCCAGGAGGATAACATCACACCCTCGCATGGAGGTGGCATTGTTGCCCTTTCTGCTTTTTTGCTTACCACTCTACCCGATGCTCTGGCCCGGAAGAACCTTGTCCAAGAAATATGGGATAGTGGTGCAAAAACCATCGTGCGTTTTTATCATTTGATCTTCCTCAAGTATCCGACTCTTTGTTAGATCTTGATTGACCATAACAGCAAAGAGGGCTTTGAGGCCATTGCAGGCGCACGAGAATATCTTCTCGAACTGGGGCGTAAAGATATCGCGAGTGGCAATACGAGTCCTCTGGCTGGCTCACATGTTGTTGCTCCGGTAAGTGATTTTCGAATTTTCACCTTGTATAGGCTTTGATAGTTCCCTCAACCCAGTGTCCTCACGATGGCACATGTCCCTTGTATTACCCTGGATCGATCAAATTAGTATGTGGGTATTCGCAACGTATCCAGAGACCCGAATTTGTTCGACGCACAAAACATTCCACCCTTGGACACGAGGACTTAGGGTATTCATATATCGTGATTCAACGCGGTCAAAGACCACATTCTACTATAACCGGTTTGGGCAGAATAGGTGCTATTGGAAAATGGGCCCTCGACAAGGCGGCTTCCAAAGCCACTATGAGGGAGCTTCAGATTCACGACGAACAACAGCCGGCCCTCGATTCCCATTCCCAAGAGACTGAGCATAGCAGTCACATAAAATCCATACACCCTGCCGAAACGCAATTCTCCGCAGAAGAAATTGACGAGGCCATTCGACTTGAGGCCTATCAGTGGCCACGACTAGTATTCCCCCCTCTCAAGAAAAGTGGGCATATCATTATCGATGGCTGCACAGCGGAAGGTATAATTCATACAATCTTTTTTTCTACGGCTTTTATTAATGGTTCACCTTAACGAAGGTAAAATCATGAGAATGACAATTCCCAAGTCTCAAGGCAAACAGCCATTCTATGACGCCCGAAAATCGAACTGGGGTGACATTTTTCCACACCCTCCTAAGAACAAGCCTCAAGAACGCCACCACGTCCTAAAACCCAGGTCGGTCAATGTTCCAGGTTCAGATATCGGCAAACGTGGCCTTGGCCGTCAATCCAAGAGAGCATCGTACAAGGATATCGCCAAGGAAGTCCGTGAAGGAAGGAAAAGGTCGAAGAGGATTGAGCAGATCCCGCACGACACGGTCTGGGATGAGTAGATGTATATATAGTATATTGTGAATATTATTACCCCCACTCTAATCAATGCATCTAGAAGTCAGATATACGAATACCGGGTCCCCGTGTTGAGCTCAACATGACTTTACTGATAGTTGTCACTACAAAAGGTATTAGTTTATTATTTATCCTATCCTGTGCGATATCTTACCAGGTCGAGGTCCCGAATTCTTCGCCTTTTGATTGTCAGCACCATCTTTCGAGTTCCCAGTGACTTTCTTGACTGAAGCCAGAAAGTGGCGGACATTTTGGATAACATCCTTGATAGGGAAGTGCAGCTGTGAAAAGTTGAGGACGAATGCCGACTGTGAGCACAAAAGGACAAACCAGAGCAATAGGAGTACGAATATTTCCTGCCCTATCTGCCCTCCATTCACTCGTACCCTGGATACGTTGCAAATAACCAGCAATATCATCCGTCACAGTCCCTCTTCTCTCCGAGGGCATCAAACCGAGAGGACCTAAAACACGACCAAGCTTCGGAGTAATAGCTTTGATGAGAGCTGGGGTACACAAGATGGTAGTTGCTTGAACACGACCATTGACAATCTGGGTTTCAATCGCGAATGAGTAGGGAATACGTGACGCATATTGCAGGACTTACACCGTCGATAAGTTCCGTTCCACCAACAATATGTGCACCAGCCTTCTTAGCTTCTTCCGCTTGCCTCCCCTCAGCGAACACAAGGATCTTATCCTCGGATTTTGCCTTTGCCTCGCGCGGCAGATTTACACGACCTTTGGGTACAGCTACACCAGACTTAATTTCAGTCTTTATGAATAGTTCATAAGTGTTGTTGGGTGATGCCACCTCAACCGCCTAGAATAATTCATTAGAAAAAACAAGTAATTAACAGCGCAACCTACACGAAGAACAGAAATTGCGTCGGAGAGTGTGAGCTTCTCGGCTTTGG
>QFDT01001342.1:0-35473 GCA_003315915.1 Macrolepiota dolichaula
ATCTCCCCGTCTTCTATGGTCCTCCTCGCTCCCAACTTGCATCAACTTCCTTCCAGTCACTTTGGCCTCAAGGACCAGGAGACGCGTTATCGCAAGCGCTACCTTGATCTCATCCTCAACGACAACACTCGCAACATTTTCATCACGCGCTCGAAGATCATCAACTACATTCGTCGCTTCTTCGACAACCTCGGCTTTATGGAAGTCGAAACACCTATCACTTCCCTTCTCGCTGGTGGTGCTACCGCCAAGCCTTTTATCACACATCATAATGACCTTGACCTTGACCTCTATCTTCGTATTGCGCCTGAGCTCTATCTCAAGGAACTTGTTGTCGGTGGGCTTGATCGTGTTTATGAAATCGGACGTGTGTTCAGGAATGAGGGCATTGACTTGACCCACAATCCCGAGTTCACTATCTGCGAGTTCTATATGGCCTACGCGGATGCTGAAGATCTCATGGATATAACCGAGGGGCTCTTGGAGGGTCTTGTTAAATCTCTGACTGGTGGCAAGACTAAGCTTATTTTCCACCCTGACGGAAACAAGGGCGAGCCTGGTGCAAGGCAGCTCGAGCTCGAATTCAAACGCCCTTGGAAGCGTTATGACATGATCACGACCCTGGAGGAAAAGCTTGATTGCAAGTTCCCTCCTGGTGATCAACTACATACTGAAGAGACTAACAAGTGGCTGAGGGCGCTCCTAGTCAAGGTATATCACCAATTCATACCTTCCTCTATTACTATGACTCACATATTGGCCTATAGCACAACGTCGACTGCAGTGAACCCCGGACCAACGCTCGTATGCTTGACAAGCTTGTCGGTGAATACATTGAACCCCTGTGTATTTCTCCTTCGTTCATCCGTGAGTGCATAGTCCCGTCGTCGCTAGTTTTCTATATTAACCATTCAGAAATTTAGTTGGCCACCCTCAAGTGATGTCGCCTCTTGCCAAGTGGCATCGTTCGCGTCCAGGTCTCTGCGAGCGTTTCGAAGGTTTCATGTGTGGTAAAGAGTTCTGCAATGCATACACGGAGTTGAACGACCCCTTCGAGCAGAGGCTGAGGTTCGAGGAGCAGGTAAAGTTGACGTTTGCGTCTGTCCCCACATACCGCTTACGTTCCCAAACAGGTGAGGCAAAAGGAACAGGGTGATGACGAGGCTCAGGGCATCGACGAGACATTTATTGATGCGCTCGAACACGCTCTTCCACCAACTGGTGGTTGGGGTATTGGTATCGACCGCCTCGTCATGTTCCTAACAGACTCGACGAGTAAGCTTTCCCGCCGCCTTCCTCCCGCTCGGCTACTAATCTCATAATCTTCAGATATCAAAGAAGTACTACTATTCCCTGCAATGAAGCCCATTGAAAATCCGCCCCCCGCTGTACCCGGGGGTCACACGCTCGCACCATCAGGACAGATCTGAGTAGTTTTACACAGAAAGTTTAATTGCCTTTTTTTAGTTGGAAATACTTGATGTATCTCCTTTGAAGTAGAATTTGGAGTATTTGCATTGCACCACTGCGCCGGTGAGTAAATAATAAGACATGTAGACTTGTCTTTATTTCCATACGGCAAGTTCATGTGACAGGACCCTGGAATATGCCTATACGATATTGGAATCCAACTAGACAAAAAATCTGGACAAATCGGCCATTTTGGACCAAATGGTCAGATCTAGGCGCGGACTCACATCACCCGGAGGCCGGAACCAGAATGGACAATGGCGAAGCTCCAGATGATGACCGAAAAGTTGGTCTTCGAACCGGTGATCGAAAGAAATCCAGACAAAATGGTGACCTAGTCCGGACAAAATGACCCTCAAACCCACTAATGTGATGCGTGATTGTCTCAATAGGATATTGAAAGCGAAAAGTGTCCCAATAAGGAAGTAACGCCATATCCGGTAAAATGATCCCCTTATAAAATTCACATAGATAACATTTGACCTCTGGTTGAAGGACCCTGAATACCCCAATAACTTCCTGGGATCCATTTGTCCGTCCTGGATTTGACATATCCACCCTTTCACGGCCTGTGTCTACGAGCTAACCTTAGCCGTCCGGACTCACACACTCGGTTGCCCAGTTTTTTTTTGGTCTTACGGCCGGATTTCTCGAAAATATGTTTGTCCTGATGCCAGGAGATATTCCGAGGTCCTCTGATTTGGGATACAACAACATCAGATTCTCAACCCCAGGGTATGGTTAAGACTGATCCCACAAACCTCTTACCACAACCCCGACCATAGTCATAGCCTCACCTCACAGGTGACACATCTGCTTACAACCTTACACATCTACTTCATGCAAGAGCGGTCCAAAGTGGGTTACGCGCTTGTAGCTATGTCATTGTTCAGACATCTGATGCAACCTAGGTTTACGCAAAGCAGCCAAAAATCTTTGAGGTTGGAACAAGGGTCCTGCGCAGGACTGCTCTGAATCGGTCATATTGGTCGACTAGACTTAGATTGTTAAGAGACTAAACAGTGATGCGTATCTATTGGTAATGGGTTTAGGGTACTGAAGGAGCGGTGCATTAGGGGCTACTGGCTGTGTATCGGTAAAGAGCTGTGTTCGGGTGTCGTCGAACATACGGGACACATAAAAGGCGAAGTTTCCGTCTAGGTTTAATATCATTAATTGTCAAATCTGGGTGTGTGTTATTACTTTTATTCCGGTTGTATTGAATATTCTGAAAAATGAACTAAGGATCACGGCAAACCTCTCGATGCAGAAGCCCGTGACACTGTGTACATTGTCGACATGTGGATAACTGGGATTGGCACTTCCCAGCAGGCACCGCTACCCCATAAAACCCAATGTCCCATAGTGGTAAACGTGATTCTGGATGTTACCGAAGCTCGTAACGCGGGAGTATAGCGACGTGGACACTTTATAATCTCGACACCCCCGACTTGGAGCCCCCAGGTTCTGTACACTTACTGCAATGAATGGACCTTCACCGGTGCTTTGCCTCCTGACCCCTCCGTTGCCTCAGTCGCTGACTATATTTCCCAGCAGCTATACATTCCCAATGGCACAATCAACCTACAAGACGCCCGATTTTTTGGCGCATCGGCCCATTCAGAGGTGGTATGTGCCCAACAGGACCACCATGTCCTCTCCGTCAAAAGGATAAGACTGCGTGCCGGTCACATTCCACTTGTTGGACAGGTAAGCCCACAGACTTCCGGCACATCCAAGAGTAACAAATTGTGTATAAAGCTCGAGTACGCTGTGAATGAGTGGAGAAGGGCCTCCTCCCATCCAAACATCCAGTCCTTCCTCGGCCTCTTGAATCATCCTTCCTACGCCCTCCCAATGATAATAAGCATACATACAAGATGGACCGTGATTGAATACCTCGACGCGAACCCGAACGCTAACAAACTTGTGTTGGCACGTCCCCAACTTTCACACTCTAATGATTGCGTTTTCTAAATCGGTGATCAGGCTTATTATGTCGCTCTGGCATTAAAATACATGCACGAGCAAAACCCTCCCATTCTCCATGGGAACGTGAAGGGTGTGAGTACCTATACGCTTCTTCGACGGCTGACAGCAATATTCACACCTCAATTGGCAAAGTCCAACATCCTTGTCGATGGGGCCGGGAGAGTTTACCTTTCTGATATTGGGATTTATGAAGCTCTATCTGTGCCAGGAGAAATTAATCCTGAAATTCGCTGGACGGCCCCGGAAAAGGTACTCCACAACCAATCTCACAGCGCCGCTTGCGATGTCTGGAGTTTTGCAATGACCGTATTGGAGGTTGATTTTTGTCACACAGCCTAGCACAATTTTGACGACTCATGCTCCCTGTAGATTTCTACTTTCAGACGACCGTTTACCGAGTTCACGCACGATGGGATGGTTCTCCTCGCTATGTCACAGGCGGCAATACCGGCACGACCTCTACCACGATTGATAAACGATGGCCTTTGGCAATTACTTGAAAACTGCTGGAAATATTCACCATGTGAAAGACTACGAATCGATCAGGTCATTCCGTGGCTCCGCATGTTGAGAGAGCAGGCTAGAATGTCCTAGAATAATCAAAGCCATCCGAATAAGATTTGTTTCTATCGCTTCAGCTCTGGGGTGTGGAGTTTCTTGTGCGAAGTACACGTGCTTGGGGAAGCGGTCCTGCGTGAAAAAGATGTGACATGAGATCGAATATCAACAAGGAATGAAATTCCGAGACTTCTTACCTATTGGAATGAAACAGTATCATTCTAATTGTCTCCATAGGAATCGCTCGTGGCGATCAACTAGACTGGGGAGCTCTGCTGTTACATTTCGACTTGCCCTGTTACCATCAAACGCAGGAAGCATGTCACCCTGAAGAGATCCTCGGGTCCCGACGGAACATCAGACCCAAATCAGTCTGCAATCAGTGCGAGTTCATTTGACTTCTGTGAGAGAGAACTACAACACTCTTTGGGCAAAGGCCAACACTGTTTATGCGCCGGTAATAACGGGGTTTGATACATTGACTTGGTGTGTATGGATGTTTCTGGAATAAAGTACTCAGCGGATCCTACGTAAAGGAGGTGGATACGGGATCTTGATGTTAAGGCGGGGGGGAGACTCAAAGGCTCCTTCTTCCCAGGTTGAACTTGAGCATGATCAATCTGTCAGCCCTAAAAGTCCGCATCTGCAAAAGATGTAAAACAATTACTCACACACTTAAGAAGCTCTAGGGTGGGTAAAGAACCATATGCAAGCTGTTGATGAAATATGACACTTGATCGAAAAGCGCGCTGGGTGTGCGGGGCGCTGCATGCCTGAAATATCTCCAAAAAGGTTGGAAGAATCTCGATTAGTCTCCAATTCGCAAACCGAAGAATTCCGACCAGAGTAAGTGTCGAAACCAGAAGATTCTTGTTGAGATCAATAGGTATAACAGGCGTCTTTTTTTTTTTTTTTTTTTTTAAAATCCAAGTTTATTGCCGTAAACTAAGTACAGCAAACGGGCGCGCGATAGCAGTCCCAAGGTGGCCGAAGCCTAGAGTCCGAAGCATACATACACTATTGTGCAAGTAAAGAGTAAGAGAAACACGCCTCAGCACGGCGTGTGGAATGAGAATGAGCCCAGCCACAAAGGAAGAAAAACTCGAACGAGACAAACGAGAACAAAGAGGAACAACCAGCGCCAAAAAGGGTTACGCGCCGGAAGAGAGACATCATCAAAAGGAGTGGAAATTTACCCTGCATAGCTCAGGGCGTCATCATCGTCACCGAACACACCGCTCAGTGACTCGTCATCTTCGATCTCCTCGGAAATGGGGACGGGGGGAGGGACAGGACGCGTGCGGCGAGGCACGCGGGGCACAGAAGGGGTGGATTGTCCGGAGGTACCGGACCGAGATCGGGGAGGGGCAGAGGCCTTCTTGCTTGCCGCATCCCGTGAGTAACGACCACGGATCCAATCGCGATCATAGCGGTGGCGCCAGAACGGGCACCGTTTGTCGTCCGCAGCGTGTTTAGCGCCGCAGTTGAGACAGGAGGAGACGTGGGGACAAGCCACGCCTGCAGGGGTAGGGGGAATAGGAGGGCGGGCGGCAGGGTTTCCCTTGCAGCATCCGGCCATGGAGCGATGCGAGTCCTTTTTGTGAGGACCCTGGCATGTAGGACAGGTCGGCGTTGGGCGCCGACAGGCGGAAGAGGGATGGCCCCATTTCCAGCATCGTTGACACTGGGGGGTACCGGTGTGGGCCTTGGCGCCACGAATAGGGCAGTCGGCCCCGTTGAGAAGGAGTCGACGATTGATGTAGGAAGAGGCGCGGGTGCCTCGTTGAGTGTCGATCAGGTCGATCCATAGCGTACCTGTATCGGATTTGGGAGTGTTCCGAACGAATCGCATATGCGACACGTGTGAGAGATTAAGAATAGACGAGCGGAGCTCAGCTCGCAACTCGTCGATGGTGGGGGGAACGCCGTGACCGGCTTTATAGAAGGGAACGTCGATGACCTTGATAAAGGACTTCGATGCCGGAAGGGAGAGGGAGGCGGCAGGGAGCTTGGCGCTCAAAGCAGACGTGACTGTGTCAAGGTCAGCGTCAGTGGGGACAGCGGAGGTGGCACAAGTGACACCGAATGATGAGAAACATGCCGAGTCCACCTTCAAGGTAGACTTGGCACGGATGAGAGCAGCGTTGCACATACGTACAAGCTGGGCGAAGGAGAGGGAGGCCAGGGACATTGCCCGGCTATCGGCTGAGATGTAGAACTGGCGGCGAGTAGGACCGCGAGTAGCGTAATAGGGGCGCTTTGTAGGGCGCCTGCCTGAGACGGGCTCCTGGGCTGGAGCAGGTTCGACACGTGGAGGGGGCGGTGCAGACACGTTGGGAGGGTGAGGCGGGCCAGAAGGGTGGGCCACAGCGCTCGCGTAAGACTTCCTGACACGAGGTGTGCCAGTGATGGGTTCCTCGACACGCACCTTGGGGCGTGGAGGGGGTGTGGTTTGGACGGATGCCTTGCTGAAGGAGCGAGGTGGGGGAAGCATGGCCACATCCTCCGCATGAGGCAGAGGTGTAGCTGATGGGGGGGAAGGGGACGGGGTGGCGTCGGGATAATGGGTGAGGAGGTCGGCCCAAGGTTTGACGGCCTCTCTGAATTTAGTGAGTTCGGCGGCAGAAGCTCCTAGAAGCAGCGCCTTGAGAACATCGAAGCGGTCAGACAACTCGCGCATAAAGTAAGTGAAGTTGTCGAGAGTGTTGTCCGCATAGGACACGTCTTCCTCGTTGTCTTCTTCCAGTGCCTCATTAGAGGGCTTAACCGTTGAATCTGACGAGGGAGGGGAAGGGGAAGGCTGCCTAGAAGATTCCAGGACAATCGAAGCGGTGGGGGTAGGCTGAGCGGGAGTGGCAGCAGCAGAAGGGGTTGAAGGGAGGGCTCCAAGGGAGGGGTTCTTCCATCGGTATAACAGGCGTCCACAACGTGACTAGATCCTAGAAATGAATACAGTCACGCATCCTTCTTTTTTTGGAGGCAATCGACAGGGCCTTCATTGGTTGCACGAGGAGTGGTGTGGATAATTTCACTAGGGAGAGTAGAAATTTTTTACGAGAACAAGCGTAGGAAGCATGAAATCCAAAGCATGAACGCGTTCGAACGTCGATAACCCGTTGGGGACAACAGGCGCCTACAACGTGGCTGGGACCCCGCATAACAATATCTAATATTTGCGTTTATTATTTACCGGAGCACGCCAATCTTCGATCCAAAGAGGACTTTCTCGGACCTTTTCGGCTTCCCTTTGGGTTGGGTTGCCAATACAGACTGACGAACTATAAAGTTCTGGTCTTCAGAGAACAGGCAGATTGCCGACCTCTCGTCACGTCGGGGGGCGCGTCGAGGGGTTCAACGAGGGAGGTAGCCCCTGACATTATCTGATGATTACACCTATTTGTCGGGATAAGGGCAGAGGTTTAAGCCCTATGATAAGCCCCTTCACGAGGGCGAAATCCGCGTAACTTCCTAAGACCCACTCTTTTACGACCTCTCATCCACCTTTCCTTTCTTGAAAACAACCGACAACCCCTTCACATTCTCCACCACCTCCGGCCGCCCATATCAGAGCCAGGGGTACCCAGAATCCCATAAATAAAGACTTACCTTCTAAATCAGGTATAGTGGTTTTGGACCTTGGTTGGGTTTGGATTGACAGGGAACCCCGATACGCCCATGCTTGTGCCTCCTGGCCATGCTCTAAATCAGGTACAGTGGTTTCAACATAGCCCAATAATCAGGAGGGACCCAAGAGTTATATCTTCCGACGATAATTCGTTGGGACTCTGATCTAATTTTCTCCATTTTTCAACATAACAGACCGGGTCAAACAGTATGCTTAGATGGTAGATTAAGGGGCTATAGGGAGGAGCGGACGACTGTGCGAAGAGGGAAAGGAATAAAGGAATCATGATCTACCTACACTAGGAACGTCGTGGCGTAGTTTTGCCTTGTCGACACCGAATAGTAGCTTTGTCTTCGATTACTATATGCTTCGGCCACACCCATCCTCGGAGTCTTTATCAATCAAAACTAAGCGAATTCCGACTTGACATGGCCCAGTGGGCGTGACGAAAG
This sequence comes from Macrolepiota dolichaula, assembly GCA_003315915.1. Classification (NCBI taxonomy): domain Eukaryota; kingdom Fungi; phylum Basidiomycota; class Agaricomycetes; order Agaricales; family Agaricaceae; genus Macrolepiota; species Macrolepiota dolichaula. Next base: position 8,098 of record QFDT01001342.1, read on the forward strand.
GGCATTCTTTCCATCTTGTTTCAGCTCCTCAAACACCTGAAGTGTTGCAACAATATGTACGAGATGACATTTATCAACTTGTGCGTGACACGAGTAAGAGATGGGCCAGATACAACAAGGTCTCCGACGGAGGGGAGTGGCCGAAGGAGAGGTAGGATATAGTCTGGGGGGATAGAGCGATGGTTGCAAAGGGACAAAGAGGGACGCATGCAATACATAGATTAGATCGATAATAAGTAAGGCGACCGCAGCTTATGTATAGACCCTATTCATGAGGTAGACACGGGCCGAAAAATGCAATACCTTTTACACCCCACATAGTCAATCCAGGGGAGGTCGTCTCGCTTGCTGGGGGAGTTAATGACCCGCGCCAGACGATATGGACTGGACAACTTCGTCCATTTGATCCAACCATACACGACACCTATATTCATTACGTCTATACTTTACACCGGCGTTACAGAGCCCAGCAAAGCTTCCGCGCCTTGTGCGGAAGCCCGTACCTCCTCGACCACGTATATTGCTTACATGTAGATAATCGGGTTAGCACCTGCTAGGGCACCGCTACATCCCGGACCAATACACTCGCACTTAACTATTAATTATTACAATGCCCATAAGATTTGTTATCACGGCGACACGGACAATTTTGGGTGTCATTGTCTTTCGTCATGTCCCATGGGAGTATAGTAACACAGGTACTTATAATCTAGCCACCCCAAATGGTGCTCCTCAAGCGTTCTGCACGGTTACTGGAATGAGTCAGCCTTTACCGGTAAATTTCTCTGAACCACCCATTGCCCCAGTCGTTGACCATACTCCTCAGCAACCATACTCTCCCGGGGGCACTATTAACTTACAAGATACTCAATTTGTTGGTGTATCGTCCCATGCAGAGGTGATGCGCACCCAACTGGACGACCGTACCGTTTCCATCAAGAGAATCAGGTTGCGTGTTGATCACATTCCGTTCTTTGGGAGATCACAAGTAAGTCCTCAGGTTTCGAGGGCACCTAAACGTAACACAATGTGTCAAGCTCGAGCATGCGGTTAATCAGTGGAGGAGGGCCTCCCACCCGAACATTCAGCCCTTCCTTGGCCTTTTGGATCATCCCTCTTATGCACTCCCCATGATTGTCACCATGCATACCAGATGGAACATCATTGGGTACCTCGACGCCAACCCAAATGCCAACAAATATGTGTTGGTATGTTTCAGCTTTTTGTATGCTAAGAATTGGTTTGTGTTGATTTGTGATTCAGATTTATTACGCTGCTCTGGCAATAAAATACATGCATAAGCAGAATCCTCCCATTCTACATGGAAACATCAAGGGTGTGAGTATCTCTGCATTTTTGTGACGGCGGTGGCGGCACTCAATTTTTACGCGACAAAGTCCAATATCCTTATTGATGATGCCGGAAGGGTTTACCTTTCCGACATTGGAATTTACGAAGCACTGTCTATACCAGGTGGAATTGATCCCGAAGTTCGTTGGAAGGCCCCAGAAAAAGTACTCCACGATCAGCCACATAGCACCGCCTGCGATATCTGGAGCTTTGGAATGACCGTATTAGAGGTTCGTTTCTGTCACAGAGCGCTCAGCTTGATTGTTCACATCCCTCGTGTAGGTTTTCACTTGCAGGTGGCCGTTTTATGAGATGATGCACGAAGCGACGGTTCCCCTTGCCATGTCACAGGGTTTGATACCAGCACGTCCTTCAATGCCCGATGACGACCTTTGGCACTTGCTTGAAAACTGCTGGAAATACCCATCATGCGAAAGACCGCAGATCGATCAGGTCCTCCCATGGCTTCGCTTGTTGAGAGAACAGAGTCGAATGTCCTAAAACAAGAGTTAAGTTGGTCGGATTGAACATATTTCTGCTGTATCCACAATACAACGCGAATTTTCTCGTATTTGGGCACGAGATACCCTTAAGTGAATAGTTAACAATCCATGATGCGACGTATCTCGAGGAATGGAATTCCGAGAACTCCTGGCGATTGAGAGGAAATAGTGACTCATTCCGACCGTCCGTGTGCATCGCCCGTGACGAGTTACCATCGACCAGACCGAGGGTGTTCACAACGAGAAATGTACCTTCGGGTCTCAGCGGTCCAATGGGATACCAGAGAGTTGGGTTATTCGGCACCCAACGTATTCACCGCCGCGGATTCATTTCACCTTTTTTGAGATATGATACAGCACTTCTAGTCACGGGATGACGATACAAACTGATTTCTTGCTGTTTACACAGCGATGCGGAACCTAATATATTAAATCGGTGTGCATGTGGATGTCCTTGAAACAGAGCACTCACAAGCTCCGTGTACATGAGGTAGTGGTTACGGACCGTTTCAAGTGCTCCAGGGGGCGCGCACTACTTCTTCTTCCAGGGGTGAATACCCAGACCCCGGGTGTGAATAGCCTGTCATCCTTGAAAATCCACAGCTGTACAAATATGGAATAACTCACGTCTCCAGGGAGCCACAGGGTGGGTGAGAATTGTACGCAAGCTCTCATGAGATACTTGATCGTAAAGTGCGCTGGGTGGCGGCCGGCGTAGCACGCCTAGAACATTTCCAAAAGGATTGGAAGGGGATCTTGCTCGGTTGTGCGAGGAGTCCGTTTCGCCAGGAGTCCGTTTCGCCAGTCGAGAAATTTTCGCGGGAGCGAAAGTAGATACCATCGACTGCCCGAGGCTTCAAAAGATTTGACTGCAAGGTTGTGACTGATGTGACCATCCGAACCAGGGGCTTATCCGAACCTCGGGCAGTCGATGGTAGCACAGAATTCGAAGCCATTAGATTGATCACACGTTGTGCCACAGGCGCCCACAATGTGGCATCAATACGGTCACACTTCCTGAAAACCATTCCTTCGTGTTGGAAAATCCCTGATCGGTTATGCGAGGGGGAATATTTAAGGTTTATTTTATGAACCAAAATTTTTTTACAAGGGCGGGTGGAGATAACAAGGAAGTCCAAGTACATACTATGGGTAACATGCGTCCACACAACGTAACCGGGACCCTGGACGTTTGCTAGTTACCAGAGGAATGAATACGCGCGGAGGACTAACCAAACTCCAGACGCTCACTCTCTTACGACCTCTCATCCACCTTTCCTCTTTTGAAAACAACTGACAAAGCCTTCACATTCTCCACCACCTCCGGCCACGCACTCCGATGTAACACCACACTCTCATTCGTCGACCGCGTCCCCTCCCTCAAAAACGTCGCATGTATTTCCATCGTCGACGGTATAACCTTCACCTCCTCTTGACTGCTCGACGACGACGACGAAACTTGGGTCTTGTCACCATCTGACTCGAATACCGATCTGAACATCACTTCCGCTTCCTATTTATGATATCGTGTTAAGCGCCCAATCACTCAGTCCATTCAAAACGGAACGATATAAGGGAGAGTGAGTGATAGTACACCCACATCATAACTCATTTTCGCCAAACTCTGTCTCCCAAACGCCATACTCTGGCTACTCCAGAAACCACTCCTACTCACACGTATCTGCGGTGGTGTATACGATGAGCGGAAATACTCTTGGATACCATTGAACAGTCGTGATATTTCGGATTGTCCTTGGATGACTGGTTGACTGGGCCTCGCAGTTTGCGCTTGAGCGGGATGTGGGTGGTGGCACGTACATGGGCATATCGCGCTATGTGATGCGGGGTCGAACATGGTGATGGGAGTAAGAAGATAAAAGGAAGACTGGTCAACGGCATCTTTGGGTGACCTATCGTGTGGGTCCTGAGATACATCAGCTTTTGATTGAGTTACTTTTCCTGATTTGTGGTTCACGAGTTGCTGGTGTCAGACCCTCAGGTTCCTGTCCTCTCTAGTAGTGTATATCCTGTTCAGTTGTGGTGGTATATATTATTCGTTAACATATTGCATAAGACAAGCGGAAAAGTGAATAGAGCAAGGAAATAATGATAACTGGAATTAATCACAAGTGTCATACAGACATAGACAGGAACATGACAATGAAAACAGAATTATACCCAGAATGTGGCAATGATCGAACGAAAAACATAGTCCCAAAGTCCAGATGCAAGTATCATAGGTCATCCTCTGGATCCCAACGTGAGATCTTATCCAGTGGTTGATAGTAATATTGTTTATATCGCTTTGTTACACTTCGCTTGCCTGGTCGGGGCATCATACTTCGTATCAGGGAGGCCCGTTCTTGATCGCAGTCCATTTCAGGTACGTAGAACCACCGTGCTTCTGCTGCGGGGTTGTTATCGTCCTGAAAGGTATTAATAAGCAGACTCAAATAAGCGGCGATATCGACATACCTTATAGCTACTATCCACCTTTCCAAACACTCCACTTCCTTGCCCCGCAACACCACTCTGTAGCACACGGCGAAAGACATTTTGCCAGTTCTGTTCATCCTGTTGTGCCCTCATCGAAGGTCGACTCTGCAACACGATTTTGCATATCTGGGAAATTGGTAGCGACGACGCCCGTGATGTAGCCATTCCCTCAATAATCATCCCACAAATCTCCGCATCCTCTGCCGCGATTCCATTCTTGTCTTGTTTGACTCCATCGGAAATCACGAGTTGGGCAGGAGCTACAGAAGAAGCTCGAGACGACATCGATGATGACGCAGACGATTCGGAGTCGGATTCTTCCACATTGCATTTTGATTTCCTCTTTTTGGACATTGCGATTTCCGAGGTGACCGGATGCTTGCGCCGTTTCTTGACAGCGGCTTTCGGCTTAACTTCATGGAGCTCCTCTGCTGAACTTGATGCGGCAGCGTTCTGATACACGCCATCAGAAGTTTTCACCCGTTTCCGAGCAGGACCTTCACTCGACATCAAATCCTGTTCGCATTTGGGACGCTTCGCAGGAGTCGTGGTGTTTTCGGCAGGGGCGGCAGGTTTCGATACATGGTCATTTTGTGGACTTGGCGAGATCCGTCGGGGAAAAATAACCTCTGCTGTCGTGAGCAGTTGCGGCAAGCATGGCCGAAGGTTTGCAGCATCTTCTTCGGCAGGCGTTTCTGGAACGCAGTGGAAAGACGACACTTCAGTGACTGATTCTGGTATTTTCGACAACGTGGAAGGTGAAAATTCCACCGAAGACTGTGTCACCTGAGCTTCGGATTGAGGGAGATCGACTTTGATAGTGTCTGATTGCGAAGAGACGCATGCCGACTGGTCATGGGGTGTGGGAGTCAAATCCAAATCCTGATACCACGAGAAGTCATTAACCACGGGGTAAGACATACGAATGTATGAGTAAATACTTACACAGGTAGCATCTGCTCCATCCTGATCTAACCTTTCCTCAGCACCTCCCACTGCAACACCTTGGTCCGTGGGAATCAAATCGTAGGCATCCTCTTCTCCGATTTCTGATGAAATTGGAGATAATGGGGAGGATGGGGCATTGAAAGGTGACGAAGGGGCAGAGCCTCTTGGTGGCGTTAATCGAGTATGGAGGGGTGCCAATGAAATAGCCGGTGAGAAAGGAGGGGGTGACGAAGGTGGGAGGGGAGATGAGGGCGTTAAAATCTCGTCGGCATCCATGCTACTGTCTCTATCGCTCGTCAGAGGCGGAAGGGGTTCCATTGATTCGAAGCCCGGAGAAGTCGGCAAGGAGGGTAAGGTGACCGGAGATGATGCGGACGTTACCTCGGGCACCGTTGATTCACGTCGCTTATCGATTTCGGAGAGAGAGGAAGTGGTGATGGATGGGGGGATAGATGGTGCCGGCTCGGATATGGGCCGAGAAGTTACTAAGACGTCGGCAGTAGACTCGTTTGCGGGTGCGGATTTGCGAGCTGAGAGCAATAAGCTCTGTTGATGAGGGATAGGATCGGTCTTCCATCGACCTCGTTCGGCGGATGTACGGAAACACATGGTACGGATTCCCAGCTCGCTGAAAGAAAAACCTGAACCATCGTCTTCTTCTTCCAATGAGTCGGAAAGGGATGTGGGAGAACGCAAGGGAGTCTGGGTGGGCCTATCTGACTGAACATCGACGATATCGGTTTCCAAGTTCTCAGAATATTCCGACGCGTCGAGGTCTGAGGCTGCGCTGTAATGTTGTTGATACATGAACGTCGATCGGGACACGAGGGGTGCGGAATGGTGAGGCTGAGATTTCGGGTGCAGGTGGGAAGTTGAGAGTCGATGCCATATGGTATTGGGATAGTCGTAATGATCTGTTGTGGTGCGAAAACTGGGTGTGGGGCCCAGGCGAGGACTGGACTGAATGTGTGCGTCGTCGTGGGTATGTCTGGTGTTGTACGGCGTCCTGGGCGGGGAGGACGAGTAAGGAGGTGAAAAGAATTCCCGAGAACGGTAAAGGTCGGACCATGAAGACAAAGGCGGTAGAGTGAGATCGGTCATATCGCTTGGAAGTTTTGCGAGACGAGGGAGCTCCGCGAGAGGACGGAGAGAGGACGACATGGCAGTCAAGGTGATAAGAGCGCTGTCACGTGTACCCACGCGTTGATTCAAAGTAAACGCGTTTCGTCCGGAGTTTGAATGAATCCAGACTCCGCATCCGCGTCGCAACGCGTGATCACCGTGGTAACGTGACGTCAACCCTCTGCCCAAAGTTGCCGACAAGACAAACAAGTGCTGGAATTCGCAAGTCCTGAACACATGGCGACGACGGCAAAAAGGGGTCTGAAAGGAATTGAATTTAGTGCAGGGGAACGAACTATAAGTTAAACCAGCACGTACTTGAGAACCAAGTGTGATATAGAAAAATGATTCAAGATCCCCTTTTTGACATCGAATCGCATCAGTTGAAGAAGAAAAGACGAGTGTGATGTGCAAATACATTGAAATAATAGAACAAGTACATTCAAAGAACGCCTCTTCTCAAGGCTGCATCTTGTCAGTATGTAGCCGGTGGATCATCCATTGACTTTTGAGGCTCGACGATCTTGATCCATCTCCTCGGGTGACCACTGACCTCTGAAGGTGCGATCTAGTCTTCCAGCCAGCTTGAAATTGCCCACATTGTGTGATGAGAGTCTGAGATCAATATAGCGAAGAAGGACAACGGAGAGTGTCAGGAACCTTCCTGTCCGTTCGAAAATTCTCCTATCCTCCAATATCTCCAGTCGTTGCTGTCAATTGATATTATCTATACCTTGAGCAGGTCGTATATGTATGAGGAACAAGATAGTGCAGGAGCCTCCATCGTCAGTCACGGAAACAAGACTCGTCTGGTGGGGGTGGCATGAAGGGTGTGGACGTGATGCAATTAGGCAGCCACTCTGGGTTACTAATTTAGGTTTATATGTGTCACGTGAAGGCGACAGACATCCTGACCACAGCACGGCGCCCAATCGCATGAGATTCGTGAGCGCCGCTTGAAGAGGAAAAATTAAGACAAGTCGAGTCCAAGAGCCGGCACAGCCTACTCTATAAATATTGGCCGCATTGCTTTCCTCGGTGTAACAAGCCCATAGTTAATTGCAGTGGTGCTGCAGCCGGCCGTGTTGTGGTTCCACGCTGCGGATAGAATAAATGATGACCATTCGTAGGATAGATGGATGATCAAGTTAGGAGTCAACGGATGGCAATGCACAAGTACTTAGTATTGATACACAGCGAAGCATGTTGTCCGCACACCGGCCGGTCGTTAACTCCGGCTGCCGAAAAATTTCCAAATACGAGCAGGTCTCGGCTAGTACGGATACGGAGTGGTCGCCAATGTGCAATGTCCATCTCTCTTCTAACAATCACGACCTCATGTCCTCATCCTCAGCACCGTCCGCAACAACATCTGCGGCAGCTGCTGCATCCTCCTCCGCCGCTGCCTCCCTCAAAGTTGGAGGTAACCTCAAGGTCCTTACTATACCATTTACCCTGCATCGCCGCAAACTCACCTAGTTGGCAACCGCAATCAGGTCGTCGGGGTGATCCTCGCAGTATCCAGTGGTGTTCTAATAGGTTCTAGTTTTGTTTTTAAAAAGAAAGGTCTCCTTCGCTCGCAGGCCGGCGGGGAGCTGGGTGAGGGTGTTGCATATCTTAAATCGGTGAGCGCCTGTTCGCTTGACTTCCAGAAAATTAGCTGATACATTGTTGGCTATAGGCGTTGTGGTGGTTGGGAATGATCAGTATGTGCCAGAGATCCAAGCTGAATTTCACCAATTGACACCGACTGATAACTATCACAGTGATGATCTTGGGTGAACTATGTAATTTTGCTGGTCCGTCCAAACTTCACGTCCATCCCGACTTCCAATCTCACATATTCCATTCAGCATATGCATTTGTGGAAGCCATTGTTGTAGTACGTACCCTCCACAATCTAAGCGCATACGTCATCTCACCCTGCTCCTGCTCGGTATAGACACCACTTGGAGCGCTCTCCGTTGTCATCTGCGCCGTCCTCTCATCGTTGTTCCTGAACGAAAAGCTTACATTCTTCGGCTGGCTGGGGTGTGGACTTTGCATTGTGCGCACGCTGCTTCCTTGCCCTGGTCTCGTGCTGACACTGTTCCCGTAGCTTGGATCAACTATCATCGCTCTCAACGGTTCGTTACTTGGAAGTCGTTAGCTAGCTTGGTCTTCATCACTTATACGTTGTATCCGCAGGTCCCAAAGAAGACTCCGTCGGGCAAATACGCGATTTCCAGAAGCTGTTCCTTGCCCCTGGTTTCTTGGCGTTCGCAGGTACTCTCCTTGCAGTTTCATTGGTCGTCATCTTCTATTTCGCTCCCAGGTAAGTAGCGTATGATCATTCAACCCTCCGCGGATCCCCACATATGCACCAGATATGGGAAGAAGAATATGCTGTGGTATATCAGCGTTTGCAGTATGATTGGGGGTATTTCTGTTAGCGTCACCACCGGTCTTGGAGCGGCGATAGTAACGACAGCGATGGGGGATAACCAAGTCCGTAATTACCTCGACTCTGAGAATGTGGTTACTGACCTGATGTCTAGTTCAAGTATTGGTTTATGTATTTCTTGGCGGCGTTTGTCATTATCACTCTGAGTATGTCACACCGGTTTGGACCCGATAGGTTGGACTAATCTTTACTGCAGTTACGGAAGTTTACTATCTCAATGTAGCGCTGGCACTTTTTAATACTGGTATGTCTGTCCCATGCGCAACAATTCTGATAATTGTCTAACCTGTTCCTCATAGCCATGGGTACGTGATGGCGAGATAACAAGCAGAACTTCACATACTGATTAAATTCACAGTGACTCCTACTTACTACGTCATATGTGAGTCCCGTCCTGCTTATGATGGATCGAGCAGGTCATAATAGAGTTGCAGTCACTTTTTGTTCCATGGTCACCACGGTCGTAAGTGGAATACCGAACAATCTCATGTATTCGAATCAAATATTTCATCCAGGTGCTATTCCAAGGACTCAAGGCATCAGTGACTCAAATCATTACCCTCGTGTTGGCTTTCCTCGTCATCTGCGTCGGAATAACTATACTTCAAATGTCTAAAGTTGACCCGGTCCAACTCAAGAAGCTAGACCGCCGCTCGACGATCCTTCTCCAAGCTGCCCGGTCACAAACCGCGTCCGTCGACGAGAAAGGCCACGCTGGCCTGGAAGATCCTGGAATGGACGCTCTCCGGGGCTCCTTCGGTACCTTTGGGAGCATGATCCGCGCCAGAAGTGTGCGCAGAATGAGCCAAAGCAGTGGTCACGGACTCGATTATCGCTCTCGCCCACCCGGGGCCGCTGCGCCTTACGCTAGTGGACTACCCTACGCAGCCGACGATGATCTCGGCGGCTTGAAGCGCCACCAACTGTACGATGCACCAGTCCCCGGGGGTAGCGACGTTGCATCGCTAAGAGCCGCATCAATACACTCCCAGCTCGTTAACAAACGCCCCACCATCAAATTCGACAGCCAAGACGTTATTCATTCATACAACCGCCCGGGTACGGGAAATAACCAGGCCACTCATGAACACCGCGCTGCTGTAGGCAGCCCAGCCCCGGGTACATATCCACCTCTTCCGCCTCCCAAATCTCCTCAACCTCCTGAAGGCAAACTTCTGGAAATTGAAGGCCCAGAAGCCGATACTCCTATCACTAACGCTGCCGTGCTGGGTGACGATACCCAAACAAGCATCATCATCCCACCACACCTTGATAAGACGATCAGTAACCAAGTACAAAGTGCACCGCCAACGATGTATGCGCGATTCCAGTCACCCACCTCGCCCCCACCAAGAAAGGATTCACGAGAAATATTCGAGCTACCGGATTCACGAAACTCTACACTCCTATCATTTCCGTCGGTGACAGATTCTGCCCAAAGTGAGGGATGGGACGAAGAAGAGCTGCAGCGGCAGAAGGAAAGAGCGAAACAAAAGGAACGTGGCAGGTCGACGAAGAAATACCCAAAGGGAGATGGAGATGACGATAGGGAGGAAAGTATGTCACTGTGGTTACGGGCAACGATGAGCGATGAGGAGGTCAACGAACCACCCCTGCGGGATGGTGGAATTAGACTTGTACAGCACCCATCCCGGCGTAATGTGGAACCTTGAGGAAGTGTAAAGTACTTGTTCGTGGGAGTATCGAGTTTGTTTTTAGTTGTAGATTGCTGGACCATTTATTTAATTGTGTATTTTGTTGGGACCTCTCATAGTTGGATTGATCATCATGGATTCTATTTACGTTGTCCTTTAAGCTCGGTATCATTTCGGCTGTGATATATGAAATAAATGTAATCGGGTTTAAATGTGGGTGTTATTCCAAAGCGAGCGGAAGGCAAAGTCTTCTGGACGAGGGTTCTTGACACGCGAAAGGGCGGGGTTCATTTCGAAGCGGACTGAAGTCAAAAATAGATGAGCTAAACATGCGTACAAGGACTTTAAGAGATGTGCACGCACGAGTTCTGTCGATACCAGGGATGAGGTAAAAGCCGTTGGTGGGTATGCCGGTCTTTGTATCGACGAAGATTCCCATCGTTCCACTGGGATGATCCATCCACGCCCACGCCGCGACCCCACCTTTTGCTGATAGAGTAAACGTGAGGTCGTTTGTGCGTGTGATTGAGATTTGTGGATCCTCGAGTTTTGCATTAGCCAACGAGGTCGGAACAAACTAGGGGAGAGTCAATTCATCAGTGCACCACCGATCTCGCAGAAGCTCTCGTTCATACCCATTGTTCATTCGTTACTGTGCGACCGTCGACCTCTGCCGTAAGATTCAAGAGCATCCATACCTCCGTCGCATCACGTCCCTCGGGCAATATCGTCTGCAACCCAGTTTGTTGAAGGATCACCGAATTATTAAGACTCGGCACCGTAAACGTATGTTTCTCCGAACTCAACGCATTCCCCTTCCAATCATACCAAGTCAACTGCGCATTCCCATCCACACTCTCCATCCTATCCGAAATAACAAACACCTCCAACGTCTCATTCCTCGCAGTCCAAAAAGGATAAACCGTCACCGGCGAAAACACCCCAACCAATCCATACTGCAAAACCTTCCACCTACCCGAAAACTCCACACTAGACCAACTAACGCCCTGCCATATATCATTCAACTGCCAAACAAGCGCACCGAGGTTATTCTCGCCCTTTCCTGCACCGTGTCTATACCACGCGATTTGAGCGACCATGGCTAAATTATGGAAAACTTGTGTGCTGTAACACCATTGAGCGAATGTTTGGTTTGGGTTTGATGAAGAGTCGATGGGACGTGGGAGCCATGTTTCGACTGCCATTGACATTTGACCTTGGCCTTGGGGAGCGTTTGGGTTGGGGAAGGCGAGGTTACCAGCGGGTGGGTGATGGTCTCTGGACATGACGACGGTGGAGTTGAAGGAAAAGTCGGAGGGTGAGGTGAGGACTTCTTCCCAGGTGTAGAAAGAGGGCATTGAGTGGAAGCTAGGGGTAAAGGTTTGGTTAGGAGGTGGGAGAGAGGAAGGGGGATATGAGGGGGAGCATACCCGAATTCGTTCATGAAACTGGAGGTGGGTTCGAAATATGAGTTTGTGTATGGGGGTAGTTGGGTGAAGTGTATGCTCACCGGATGACTGGGAAGGTACTGTAATCAAAAGCCACAGACGCATCGTAGTTGTAGCGTTCTTACATGAGCAATGGCGCTCGTCAGCATTTGGGTTTGGAGAACGTGAGTTGGGGGGACACACACCTCCGTTGCCGTAGATATTACCAGGTGTAGCGTTGCTCAGTCGAAGCTGGTAAGGGTCCAAACTCAAAACGCCAGTAGTAGTTGAACAATCAGTATATGGAACCTACAATAAACGTCAATACTTATATATATGCGTTCAGCCAGACCAGAAGGAACCCACAGAGTGCGTCTCGCTCGTCACAATCGGCTGAAGAAAATCCTGGAACAGAGCAACATACTGCAAACACATCCATTAGCAAGACAGGCGGACCACTACGCTGTACCAACATACCTCATCCAGGTAGTGCGTTCCATTCTGCTGCAGTGTATGCACAGCCGCCGCTACGATACCCTCGATCTCGTTCCCGCCAGCCCACTGCGCGTTACTCGGATGCCTATTGACCCTGCGCACGTTTTGGCGCACTTCAGGTTCGATCGATTCTAACAAAAAGTCGTTGATCGGATACAGAGAATCCGAGAAAATGAGTTCGGACCAAGCCAGGATACCCATTTCATCGCATAACGAATAAAAATCGTAAACACCACCTGCAATACTCGGGTGAGAGGGCTGGTATGTACCACCACCCCATACGCGTAGCTAGAAACCTGTTAGAATTGATCAATTCCAACTTTTGATATGGAGACTAACCATATTCTGTCCGCTCTTGACTGCGCTTTCGAGCACCCATTTCACCTGATCCGTAGTGGTTCGCGCATAGAATGGATCAAACGGAATGATATTAGTCCCTAGAGCGTAGAATGGTTTCCCATTTATATTGAAGTGCCAATTATCGCCTGGAGTTATCCCACGCGCCTCAACTTCCTCTTGAGTATATGCCGACTGGACAAGTTGAATAGTCCGGAAGCCAGTACGCGTGTCAAACGAGACGCTATCCACGACGTTCTTCTTCGAAGGTAGGTCGAGGGTGACTGACAGATTATAAAGCTGAGGATTACCGAGGTTATGGGGGAACCATCTTTTGGGTATAGAATCAGGAATTCTCCATACAGCGTTAACCCAGTTGAGGCCGCCGGAGGGCGATGCTCGGATTGCTGACACGTCAAAGGTTTTGCTTATCTTGAGTTCCGAAAAAGCGAGCGTCAAGGTAGGAGACTGGAAGTCCGTCGATGACTGCACGCCCAAAGTAACATTGACAACCCAATCTGCGTCCTCGCGTGGTGCCACCGAGAAGGATTGACCGAGTTTATAAATATCGACAGAATTCTCTTCGATGAAGACGGGACTTGGTGTGTTGATCCCTTTGACGTCTGGAGAAACTGGAGGGGTGCCGATTGTCTGTTTCTTCCCACTCGGGGATGTCAATGTCACAAAGTAAGCAGGCTTGTGGACGCCAGACGGAACGAACGCTGGTCCCTGAATTGATGCATTCCGATCAGATGGGATCAACCTGGCTTTGTTGACTCTATGTACGCACCCAATCCCATCCGAAATCTGAAGCGACCTTTCGTACCCACTGACGAACTCCCGGATATTCGAACTACGGGGATATTTAAGCGGAAGATGTTTGCGAGTAAAAATGGCCCTCACATTATCACTGGTTCTCACATTTCCACCGTTCGGGAAGAACTCTGCGTCCGGTCTCGCTGTAACGTTCAACCCGTATGTCCAGGCTGATTCAAAAGCTACAACAAGCTCAGTATTTTTTGGAGACGCAAGTATGTGAGTGACATCGAAAACATATTGGCGGAATTGATTGTTGACCCATGCAATAGGCTGGCCCGCAAGCGTCTAAAACAATGAACTTATTTCATGCCTAGATTTGAGCAGGGTACAAAATCGTACAATGTTGGCGATCGTGTCTATCCCATAAAACACAAGCAACGTTTTCTTAGACTGTCGGAATGCAGTACTCTTGAGGAATGGTGAGATATCCGCTGTGTACGTCCAGTCCTCGGTGACAAGCCAGCGCTGGGTGAAGTCTTGAAAAATTCGGTTGTAAGCCTCTCTATGTTATGATAAATTTCTCCTACCATTTATCCCAAGCAAGGGCTCCGTAATTATCCCAGCATTCAGCAAATCAAGGTGCGCCTGAGTCGGAGGTCCAGTTGACGGAATCTTGATTGTCCCATTTGAATTTGTTAACGTCCATTTCAAGCTAGCAGTGTTCACGACATCTGCAAAAGCGTATCTCGCGAGAAGGATTGGTAGAATCAGTTGAGACAACCACCAGCGCAGCATGTTGTCCGTGGTACGGTGTGGGGTGAATGCCCGAATACCTGCGCCCATTTATAGGGCTCTGGGCTGTACCACATGGTGTATTGCCAGCGTGCTAGAAGGTCTGGGCTTCTAAGAATCTTAAATACACCATCGAAGGATATACGAGGAAGAAGACGCATCACACCATGGGTTAATGAAACAGGGTCTTCGTTCATTCTAGCAACTGCGGCTAGCCACCGGATAACTTCTTGGTTGTTCATTGCTCGCTGTTTCCTTTCTTTTACGAAAATACAGGTAAATGAAACCATTTCAGAACCTGTTCATCTAGGGCCTGCTGAACTGCCAGACAACAAACAGCTGGGAACCAGAGAGATAAAAATAGGAAGGAAGTGACCGTCATTGTTCACATGTCCCTAATATCGGCTATAAGAATACATCTTCACCGTGTTTCACACAGACTTCAGACAGTGTTCAACACATACATGTACTTTAAGTACTTTCATAACTGAAGATAACTTAGCCAGAAATACATAGCCTAAGTTCGGTTAAGCTCCAACGAGTTGGGAAGGATTTCAACCCAGTAGCTAGGCACGCATAAGCGTACAAGACCATCTCTAGCAAGGCACAACTTACCCATCAGGGTCCAGAATGAAAGCGATGTACTTCATTCTTCCATCGCTCAGCCTCTTCTTGAACGGGACACCAAGGTGTTCGAAACGTTCACAGGCCTTGTTAACATCGTCCACAGTAATCGCAATATGCCCAAAACCTCTGCCGGGGTCCGAATTTCCACTAGCATATCCCTGGAAATTCGGATCGGATTCGGTACCATGATTGTGCGTCAGCTCCAAAATACCTGTAAAACATATGAGAAACCGATATGTGACGTAGGAGTTCAGAGACAAAAACAAAGCACCTTCACGACCGAACCTGATCGACCTCTTCTCATCCAAAGTCAGATTTTCACCCTCATGGTTGTACGCCAGGAAATAGAGAGTGAAATCGCTAAAGTCATGTTCTATATCAGGGTCAGACGTCGCTCGGTGATTGCGATAAGATTGATCAATCTCTTACTATCATACAACTCCATCCCAAGAACCTGGCGTTAGTGCGTTAGCGCTAGATTAGACCATTGACGTCAACGAGAACTTACGTCCTGGTAGAACTTCAATGACGCCTGAGGATCCTTGACACGGATCATCGTGTGGTTAAACTGATGGATAAGTATAGAGTAATTCAGTTGTGTGTTCTTCGGCTCGCGTAACTTGGACTTCGCACCTTGAAGCTGGCAGTCTCTGCGGTTCGTGGCATCGCTGGGTTAGTATTGTGTGAGATGGGGGGGTGAAGGAAAGGGAAAGATGGTGGGCTCTATAAAGGGGGATAGAAGGTAGATATATGACGACATTATGATCACTCAGCTTGTTCTGGTCAGGCTTTCCCAACTAGGAATGTGATCACCAGGGGAGCACTATCGGTGACGAGTTGACTAGTAACCTTGTGCGGCACCGAGACTACAAGCTCAGACCCATGTTCAAACGGCTCGTGTAGGCTGCATAACGATGCTAGTGAGGATCTAGTAGGTACTAATCCATCTCTATGCCTCTTGTCATTTGTTGTTCACACAGTCCTGACTATTGTACTATATATGTATATATGACAATACGAGCACACTTGATTGGTCAGATATTGACATCCATTACAAAAGATTCTCATTCTTCACTCTTTTCTCAGTTTTCACTGTACTGCAGACGAGGTCGCAAAAACAAACATTATATTGAACTACAAATAAAATAAAAAACCAAAGGATATCCATCAGACAAACGCTCGTCTCGCAGGCAAGCCCTTCCAAGTGCTCATACAAGCCCAAGGAAAAAAACAAGCCTAAACGTCCTCGAGACCCCTCAAAGGAGGCCATAGTTCTCGGTTATGACGAGAGAGCGCGTAGAGTCATCGAGTGGATATGAAGGATGTGGCATTTGTAAAAATGCGAGACTCGGTCAGTTTCTGTAAACAGATCCTGTTCGAGTATGTTCTAAGGAGACAACGATGGGTTGAGGGGTGTTTATATACCTACTCGGAATGGTCCGTGCGTAAGTGAAAATTTTGGACAGCTTGTGATTTGATTGGTTGATCAAAACTCGGTGATTGACGCCATGTGAGGGTGGAGTTCGGATCGGCGTTTTCGGATATTGGATGTTAACAACCGAAGAGGTAAGAAATTTGAATTAGATGTATTGTGTGATCATGGTACAGTGGAAAGAACAAGAAAGTACGTTAGAGGGAAGCGCCAGGAGACGAATTGAACTTAGGATGCCACAAATCAGAAAGATATTAATCTCCGTTCGCCCAAAAGGGCCGCTGCTGTCCACCACCTTCATCCCCGAGCCCCTATCGAGCATGCTTAAATCTCAATATTCGGTTCTCTCAGGTTCATCAAATCCTTCTACTGAGGCATTCCATTTCCATCTGCCCTCCAAGAAACCTTTCGCAGTATCCTCCAACACAATCTCGTTCCTCTTCTGCACGTAGACGGTCTTATCCGTCACTTTCTGACGCAGCGTTGGAATATTCTCGGGCTCAATGGGACCTTCGAGGAGTTCAGAGAGATCTTCGACTGCTTTCTCCAAATCCCTGAACACGTGGAGTCAGTCAATGACGGATCCAATTCTGATAGGCGGTGGGTATACCTCTGGTTATCTTCAAATAGATCCTTCTCGTTACCCTTGGCGAGGTAATAAGCCATCGAGTAAGTCCATTTAAGCGTCATACGGCATCGTTCAACTTCTTCCACAGCCTTCTTCATAAATTGAACCTATGACGCAATCAATCATACACACTCATAAGCTAATAACAGCACGCGCATGCAGCTACACACCTCGATCCAGGTAAGCGAAGAGGTTATCTGCATGTCTTCCATTTTTTTCTCAGTCTTAGCATAGAGATCCAACGAAAGTTTTGCCGATTGTTCGTGGTTCGCCCAGCGGTTGTAATACTGTTTCAAGCATAAGTAGACGGTGGGGGTAGGGAGAGACGAAGGCACTTACGTGTAAGTATCGTTCGAGTGAGGCACGACTCCGACTCTGAGCATCGCGAGCGTCCACGCCAGCCTTCTCGTCGTATCGGTTACACGAGTACCACGCCGTACCATGTTCACTCCAAGGCCCCATGCAAACCCAACAGAATTCGTGTTTGCACTTCTTGCATGTCATATGACTAAGGTGGGGACGTTAATGTGGCAAGCTTCATTCGAATGAACCATTTGACGTACTTGCATCCACCGTTCTTCTCAATAGTACTCTGACATTGACTGCACTCCTTCGTATTACTCTTAATCCAATTAGCAGTCTCACTATCATCCCGACACTTCTTCAACCACATCCTGGCCACACTACATACCACTGGTCGGTGATCGCTTTCGATATGACATCCAAAGCAGAACTTGTGCTCCTTCCCCGTCAGACCCCAGCCACTCTGACTTTGACTCTGCGTCATCTGGCCGCCGATACCGCGTGCACCGCACGACACGGTGGGAACAATAGTCGTAAGACTCGACTTGTCCGCGGCGGAGGGGCACGACACCGTGTTCGTACATCCGGGATAGGGACAAAACTTGAGCCTCTTGTTCGACGCGACGTAGTGGCGTACCAGAAGCTCCTGGAAATGTGACCAAGTCTTCCTGTTATCCTCTTCTTGTGCTGGGTCTCCTATCGGAGCGCCAGGTGCAGGAACAAGAACCGTACGAATAAAGGGGTCGGGACACACAAGTGCACAACCTTCTGCCATACACTTGACGGAATGTTCTCCCTCGTCGCGAATTTTAGACACGAGATATGCATTCCAGCAGCCCGAGCAGAAGGTATGTTCGCAATCCAGTGCTAGCGTTCGAATGTCGGAGGAATCGTCGAAACAAATGGGGCAGACGAAGGGCTCATCTGATTTAGGTTTGAAAGATCTAGGTGTGTGGTATGATAAGGGAGGGGAGGTCGTTGGGGATTTGGTCTTGGAGCCTCCGAGCGCTAGTAGGCGAGAAGCACCACGTGTGGAACGTCGAGTAGCAGAGTTATCGATTGATCGCGTGCGAGATTGGCTGGATGTTGTGCTGGGTTCGGGCATAGCGACGCCTGCGGCGACGAGTACTGAGGTGGGGTTGTCCATATACTTCTCAACAAGCCGCTCCTTATTCCATTTCATGTGGCGCAGCAAGAGGCTGGCGACGCTTTCCTGAAAGGAACACGTAGCATCACACAAAGGGTAAGCGATTGAAATATAAGCGTGTACTCACATCAACACCGCAGATACTGCAAATATAATCGACGTCCTCCTTCACAAGCTTCTCCACAGCACTTTGGCTCAGAGAGTCGTAATCGACCTCGTATGACTTACGCTTGCCTTTGGGGGTGACCTTAAAATCATCACCTCCGTAAACATCCATATCCATATCATCCTCAGAGGCCCCCGAGACTGGTGAACGGGGTAAGGCTGGGTGAGGCTCAGAATATGTGAATACTCACGATCATCTTGGGTGCCGTCTATCATCTCCTCATCGTCGTAGTAATCGCCATCGTCGGAATATTCATAGTCTGAGGACATCGTAGAGTGCAGTGAACAGGAGGAGTTGGTCACTGCGCAGATCGATGTGTTCGAGTGTCTTAAGAGACGTTCGGTCTGCGCACCCGGTCCTCTGCTTTAAGCGACTCGGAGGTCACGTGATACTAATTGGTAGTGATACACCTTGCCATTCCTCCGTCCCCCTCGCTCACTGTACTCAGCTCGGAGAGCGTGGGTTACAGTTTTCTATGCATGTCAGCCTTATTTCCAAACCCGTGCTGACAATATTTGTGCCTTGCGAAGCCTAGCTTTGACAACATCAGGCTAGACTTTCTATGCTGATCACGTAATCAGACACTTTAGCTTTACTGCTGTCTTTCTCGCACCCACACGACTAGGAGAATGAACAACATGCGCATGGTATGTGCAACTTCTTTCTGCTGTAATCCACGCGGCACACCAGCATCAGCTAGAACAAAACGAGGAGGACGATGCGGCCGAAGTTACCTGGGGTGTGTTTTCAGTGCACTTATCTCGTGTTTGGTCTGACAGTGGGCCCAGAGGATCAGCAACGAATCAACACGTTCTCAAGACTGAATACACGTGTGAGAGCGCTGGAGGACAAACTTGAAGATATCAAAGTGAGTTATTTCTACTTAAGGTGGCTTGTCTACACGCTGATCCGTCGCGCAGCAACAAAAAGAGGCCCTTGATGATCTATCAACAGAGCTAGAACTCGCCGACGAGGATGAGTCTATACTGTGAGTGGCAATACCTCTGGTTATTCTTGGTACTCTGAACCTACAAGGTACAAAATTGGCGAGACATTCCTTCATATGTCCCAATCTAAAGCTCTCAAACGACTCGAACGCGATCAGCGAGATGTAGATGAACGCTTTAGCAAGACAGCTGAAGAAGTGAACGAGATCGAGAGTCAAATGAAGGAGTTGAAGGTTCTACTGTATGCGAAATTCGGAAAAGCCATTAACCTGGAAGAATAGATCGCAAGTATTCTGATGTATATTCTCGTACACACGAACTTACTAACAATGTCTAAACAGGGCACTGGAGTAGTTTTCTCGACCCCATTGATGATACGGAATAACAACTGCGCATGTGGATGGATTACACCGGTAGAGCCACTTAATTGACCCGCTGCACATGAAGTGAAAACCTTCCAAACTATTCACCCTATTTCTCATAAGAAGCCCACAGCGGAAGCCATGAACCCTCAGAGATTGGTAGATCACCCAAGACTAAACGCCCAGCTATTGTCCTTTTCCTCCCGTAGATATGCTGCATTGGTTCTTCATTGCTCTATCCACCTTGTGATCTCTGAGGTGAACATGGAATGACGTCAACATTCGAGTGTGCATGACAAAGACGAAGATGGATTTGTGATGCTCTCTTAACAATCATCCATGCATCTCTGACGCAATTATACCGTTATTCTGAAACTGGATTCCCACTGACGTTCAAATACAGGTTTATAAGGATGTCATGGGACGTGATATCAGTACCCCACTTCCACACTCACCATGTCCATCCCAGACGCACAGATCTACCCCCACGCCACAGGTGCTGCCGCAGAAACAGTAGCTAAACACCAGGAGCCACAGGAGCTCGTATTCTGGGCTGGCTGGGTACGTTCCACAAAGTATTTACTATAAGTAAAAAATAGTAATGTACGTCTCTGCTTAGTTCTGTCCATTCGTTCAACGCACGTGGATTGCCCTGGAGGAGAGGGGGATTCCCTACCAATACAAAGAGGTCAATCCCTACAAGAAGGAGAAACATTTCCTCGGTATGTAAACATTTACAGTCATCAAATTCGTACAACTGAGTATGTGCTGCGGGGAAACCCAGATATTAACCCCAAAGGCCTTGTACCCGCAGTCGAATACAAAGGCAAGGCCTTATACGAGTCCTTGATCCTTGTCGAGTTCCTCGAAGACGCATATCCGACACAAAAGCCCAATTTACTTCCCTCGGATCCCTACGACCGAGCCGTGGCCAGGATATGGTTGGATCACATCAGCAAGAATTATGTCCCAGGGTTCCATCGTCTTCTCCAGGCGCAGGAACCAGAACAGCAGGCCAAGGTTAGAGAAGATCTATATGAGGCTCAGAGGAAGCTCGTACAACAAGTCAAAGGACCGTTCTTCTCTGGGGAGACGTTTGGCATTGTGGATGCTGCTATCGCTCCGTGGATTGTAAGGGATTGGGTCCTTACCGAACATCGAGGGTACAAACGAAGTGGAGCTGGAGAGGCTTGGGAAAGATATGCCAAGGTGCTGGCTGAGAGGCCTAGTGTGCTGAAAACAAGCAGCGTAAGTTTGTTTATTCTCTATTCGTGGGGGGTGGATTGACATTAAATTGCCTCGATTTGACAGAATAACGAGCACTTGATTCCGATTTATGGCCGTTACTTGAGGGACGAGGCTCAGAGTGAGGCTGCGAAGGCGGTGAGGGAAGGAAGGGCTATTCCTTGAATAACGCATGTCGATTTCCTTAAGATGTAATGATTCTGTAGGCAAAGTTTGGGAACTGGGACAGGTATAGCAAGCCTGTAAAAGTAATGAATGTCATGTCAATTTGACTCCATCATCCAAACGCGTCCGAAGTCAATCATATCACACAAACTTCTTGCATCTACACATATCGAGGGTAGTACCTTAGAAAGAACAAACGATGCATACACATGATACGGCGCCTATCCTCGATTGATGTGTCGCTTTTCATCAAGTGGCGTAAGTGCATTTGTATTAGCTGCCTCGTGTGAACCGAGGATGATTCTTGGATCTTCTTCACCTCTTTTCCCCACATGTAATAGTATTGAATTCTGGGCCCAAGTTTAAAGAAGATTTCTCCGTCGTTGTACGCGAAATAAGTGGAAACTGACTACAAGCTTGAAAGGATGAATCACAGGGTGGCATTTGTCTAACTGAATAAAGATGAGGATTTGTGCCTTGAGGCCTTGAGGCCCGAGGACACGAAGATGTGAGGTGATATCACGCGAAAGGATCCGAGACACTTTAGGTAATGACCGATTGCACACAACTTACTATACCGGATGTTGCGTCAAATAGTTAACGAAAAGGTAAAGTAACCCACTGCCCAGAACCCCGTAGCTAAACATGAGGCGCACCTCCAGTTCACAACTGGGTAAAATGCGGAGAAATATATGTCCAAGTAGAGCAAGTCATAAGTTTCTTTGTCGATTCTAGTCATCCCGTTAGCGTCGGTTCATTACGCCTTTCATAGGACCCAACGAGCAAAGAGCATTTTTGAACAAGGTTGTGGTGTTTCGCAACCAAGACATTCCGGGAGGCACTACAAGTCAAGGAGAGTTAATCGCCGCCCCTATACAGAAACTCGGCCAACAAAACGCCTACTTAAATTCTTCTAATCAAAGAGAAAGGACGACAGCCGGCAGATCCCGTGCGGTTGAATGAGGTTTCAACGCTAGTCGTCTAATCGTATAAAGACTAAACCCGTACGATACGGATCTCCGATTTCGCGAGAATGTCATCGTTGATTGAACGGTAACCCAAGAAAAGTATACCGCGGAACGTGGACTAAATTGTGATGTTGGACGGCTTGAATTGTGGCTCCACCGCGCCACCGAAAAGGACTCAGAAGGAGGGGCTTAGGCATTGCGCTTTATGGATCGTACATCTAGGCTTTTCTTGAACAAGGAGGGCGGCAGCTAACGGGGGGAAGTCGGCAGTCCTAGCTGGTGTTACTACATCTACTCTGATGTACTTTGAATTTGTTACTTTCCTGCCACGTAGAAGCTGCATCGCGCCGGCCAGTATGATGATTGACCAGGATCATCGGTAGGGGACCTGTAGTTTCACTAGGCAACTTATGATTGTTTCCGTCCGGCAGCCAGATAGGGCCCTGAATGTGACATTAAGTGTAAGGTTCGGGTCGGAGCATTGTCACTGTCTCTGGGTAAATAAATTCCAAAAAATTCCGAAATCGTTCGCTTTAAAGCCTGTTTAAAAACTGTGTGATTCGCAAGACGGGTTTCCTGATAATAACCCAACTTTTTGAGTGTAGCCTCCACCGACTTTTTAAGTATTTGCGACGGCTGATATCTCAGCATATCCACGGAATTACGCTAGGATGTATCATGAACAAGTATAGATAATACTGTCCGGATTATTGACACCCCCAAGACTGTTGATTATCAACTTGATCATGCGAGCGTGTCGGTCTGCTAGAACTTAACTATATACTAGAACTTCATCAGAATAGGGCTACTGCGAGACGGTGGCGAACATTGGTTATAGAACGGTTCTATACTCATCTGCCACAGGACTATCCCCGGAAAACAGATAGAACCGGAGCGTTATTCTCCTAGACTTTATCTGGTCGTAACACCTACAAGACCTATAAAAACAGCCCAAAGATGAGCAGAACTCTTCAGTGTCCAAACGCACTTTGCTCTTACAGTAAGTGACTTCTCTCATACACCATCGAACTCGAGACTTTATCACTGACTGAAAACTCACACCTTCGTCCCACTTATCTAGGATCGTATCTGTTTTCACCATGAAATTCGCCATCGTCGCCACTCTTGCTGCGTCTTTCTTGATCACTGCCTTTGCCGACTCTGAACACGTCGACAATATCGATAATGTCGAAAAGAGCGATGCCACCGCGCCTCCAGGCTGCTACTACGACGGAACCGCACCATTCTGCGCCGGTTCCTGTCCTGACGGTTATCACGAGACCGACAAGGATAACTGTGGTGACGGTGCTTGCTGCTGGACCGGGTACAAGGCACTTTGCTGCCACAATTGAGGGGTTCGTTGTGCTGGTTGTTGGGGGATAGTTTTGAAGTGATAGATCTACCGTTACGCAAGCCCTTGCCGTTAGTGTATTGTTGTATTGTTGTATGTTGTACCTCGCTCGACGTGTATGCTATTGACTGTTGCTTGTATTTCTGGGAATTTCTGGTCTGAATGAGTGCGACAAGATTCGTCTGTATTAACTGAAATTGTTACAACGTCACATGATTGCCGCCGAGAAACAGACTGGGGAGTGAATCACCCTTCTTCTCTCCTTTACCTTCACACTTGTATATTGCACGCCTATTCGGGTATCCGCGCCATAGACAGGTGTAGGGTGATTTGGCCACGCAAGCAATAAGGACTAAATGCTCGAACGAGGCACGTAGTCGGTAGGTAGTAGTGATGGTGGTATGATATTATCGTGTGATGTAGTCTCTACGTAACGTTCTTCGTACTCTAGATCCGAATATAATATATACTGATTTAATATAATCTACTGTCTGTGAGCCGTCCTCTCACAGCCGTTCCGCTCTCCCCATACAGGCGAGACCATTCATCTTTCAGTGTGAACGTAAGTGGTCGCGTCCACCTCTCCTTTTGGGGAGCCTTCGGGCCTTCGGGTCTGCCCACGATGAAAAGTCTTGGCTAAGGTAGCCCCAAAAATTGCTCTCTAATTTTTTGGAAATGTTATCAAAGGTTATGATATCTTTTACAGGCTACAGAAGGGTGTTTGTTGGCGTTGTAGCTTGTAGGGAGGGGGTGGGGTATTCAAAGAACTAGACGCCTGATCCACCCTGGAGCTCCTTAGTGGTCGGTAAGGCTGGACTGAATCTGTTCTGGGTTGGATACGTGATACGGCTGCTGGACTTTGGCACTACAAGCGAGAGACCTGGGCCCCTTATCAAGGTCATCACTGACGCCATGACTCACGAACATGAGATCAATGTGGGCTACGGGTCGCCATTGACTGTAGGGCAGATAGCCCGAATATAGTCAACAAGACTGGCGTGTAATCACAGTGCTATCTTCGACCATTCCGAAGTACAGGAGATCGAAGAGCGACTGAGCATGTTCATCATCACACGTAAGGATTTCCCCCAAATTACATTGTGCCAATAAGAAAAATGAGAACGAATACTTTGAATAGTGGGAGTGGAGAATTGGCATAATATATATACATATACATTGCCCATCAAGCTACGAGGAATGCAGTTTATTTTCCTCTAGTACCTAGCACAGCTGCAGGATATTCAACATCGGTGGTGGTGAACTGCGCATGCTGTGCCTAGTTCCTGTGTGTTTGGATGAGCAGGGTAAAGCTGAAGGTGGAAGCGAGCCATCCTCCGATGGCATAGGGCATAGAGGGGATACACTCAAAATACCCTCCACGGCAGTTGGCCAAAATAATTCATTAGTGTTGCATAAACCCTACTTAATGAGTTCATTGATACCCCAAATGATGCAACTATAACACGAGGGTTACTTTATCGCCCCGGTTACAGATGGGGCCCGGGGCGAAAATAGAACGAGATCTAGGAGAAGGACGATGGACTGCGAAAACCCCAGGTGGTCAGCAGCATGTTGAATCATTTTATAATGCACCTTTACCTCAAAATTTCACAAGGGGAGAAGCTCCGATGTGCTTTCGGCCTTTTGTTGGGTGTGTCACGGCTTTGAGCAGGTAATCAGTTCAATTCTATTAAGAATGTTAATAATGACTACACACATTGGGGTACCTTTGAGTTGGAATATCCCAGACGCATCTACCATTGTCCTAGACCGTCACTCATCTAAACTCACGTTTAATTCCTTCGATTTCTATTTCTCACATGACTACGAGATTGGTGATCAGACCTCCATGGTCCATTAAGTGTGGCCGTGGTGCTGTCAGGAGGAAAAGGATATCCATCCATCGTTTCCCAGGCCTGAGGTAAGTTGAGTCTAACAAAAAGAAACTCGGCTCAACAGAGTTCTAGAAGGATAAGTTGCTTGATCAATCATCACATATGTATTCCACTCGGTTTCGAATGATTTTCAGCCCAAGGGATGACTGTGAATTTAATCAAAGTTTCGGTCAATAGCCCCAGTCGCATACAAGTAGTATCATTAACCACATCACTGAAAGTATCACCTAAATTGACGTTTTGGAAGAATTTGGAGAGTGTTGGTGATGGAAGTTTACGAATCTTAGTCGTCCCATAGTATTTAGGACAGTGCTAGGTGATTGTTGTAGTCAAATTTCAACTCTAATAACTGTCACGTAACATCACCGAAGGAAATGTATTCCTGACTAAGGAATTGTAACTCTTCGGAATATTCTATGGTTGTACATATGTACCGAGTTCAGTACAGACCAAGATGGATCCATTGCAATTTTACTCTTTCTGTTATGATTAGCATTATTTCTTATACTGCATCATTACACCAAGAGTCAATATTATGAAGTAATATTGTGATTATGTTTTCCTATATTTGTTTCTTATTGACTTTGCTTTGAATCTCGTAAACTCGGACCAATAGGTTTATACAAAGTTATAGATAGTTGACCTATCTTATGACCAACCTGCTGACTGACCTTATGATTAATCTTATGACCTTTTTGGACTATAGATAGTGTTATATTCCCTTGGGGCAATCATGTACTATAATATCCACCATTCTGTTATATTCCCTTGGGGTAACTGTGTATCATAATAGCCATCCATTCCTATCAATGCCCCGCTTGCCATGGACCTGCTGTCTATCCGCTACTTCTCTATCTGCAACCTCACCATTGTTTACTCAGCTACTATGTCATTACTTACTCAGCCACTGTTACCAACTCTCCAATAGGAATACACCAATAGTATATATACACCTAGATACTCTGTTGTATTCCTCACGCTTTACCAACTTGTTGATTCCCCTTCTCTTCTCTCTCATCACCCTCAAGTCTTCATCACTTGTTGCAACCTGAGTTGAACACCTAGGAAGGTTGTAACATTTGGTAAAGCATCTACAACTCACCTTGCAGAAGAAGGCCATTGTGTATGAGCCTTAGTGGACCTGCTTCTAGAGACAGGACCAGAGAACCAACACCAGCACTAGTAGAAGAGACTACCTCAGAGGAGGAGACTACATTGGAAGAAGAAACCACCAAAGAAGAACTCTCAAACAAAGAATCACATAGTGATGAAAATGCCGATGGACCACCAGACACAGAAAGTGACTACACAGACAGTGACACAGAAGAAATGTCCAATCAAGAAATAGCACCAGCAGCGCCCACAGTAGGCCACGGAAAATCACTCGTACTGGAGCCAGAGTTCTTTGATGGAACCAGGAGTAAATTTGAAGATTGGTGGAGAGCCACCTTGCTATTTTTGAAGTTCAACAGAATCAAAGGGGCCAACAACAAGGCCACAGCAGTACTTGCATGCCTCAGGGGAGGGACAGCAGGACAATTTGCCTCAATGAAACTTGCACAGTTGGGAGGCACAGACAACACAGTTGATTGGGACAAGTTCTTGAAAGAGATGGTGTCCACATTCAGAGATCACATGGAGAAACCAGAAGCAGAGTGGAAGATCAAAACATTCAAGAAAAGGAACAAGAACACCGCCAACTACCTTGTAGAGTTCAGGGTACTCAAGATCAAAGCCCGCACAGACTGTTGACACGATAACACGTGACATGCTCTTCATCACATGACTTGTGATCTTGCCGTACGTCGACAATG
>QFDT01001344.1:0-14703 GCA_003315915.1 Macrolepiota dolichaula
AGGGCCATGGGCAGCGCGCTCTTTGGGCACACCCCCGGAGGCGGAATGAACACCTTTCTTGGTGTATTATGTACGAATAACAGTGTCGTACTGACCGTGTGGCGAATGAAGTTCTAGCTACAGAAGAATCCTACAACCCTGGTCGGAAGCCCTTTGACGGATGGGATCCTGAAACAGGTGTAGCAAGATGACCGCTCAGCACCGCCCACTAATAACATATACTGTCCAAGGTCAACCTCCACTTTGTCTTTCAAGCTTAGTATCATAGCGGAAATGAACCTGGTAGAATAGTATTGAACGATCAAATAAAAGACGTATATCACAACAACCACCGAAATATATCACGGGAGAAGCATAATAATCCTGACAAGTGAGTATAGCAGCAACCGAAATTTCTAACAGAACAGAATACGGGATATGTTACGACAGTCGGGTAGGCAGTGGCAGTAGATATGTAGATGGTTACGAGATGGAGATGGTAGGAAGATGTAAGGGCGGTGCTGAACAACTTCACATAGACATGTGTATAGCACATTGAAAACCTAAAAACCTCTGAAAGCGCAGCAAAAAAAAAACAGAGAAACAAAAAAGAGGGAGGGACCGGGGTGGATGAAATATAACACAACACAACGAAGTTCGGTGAATGCACAGCAAAAAAACCAAAGATACAAGCAGAAAACAAAAAGAAAGAAAGAAAACCACACATCAAAACCAAGCCATATAACTCGTCTCCTCCAACTCAGCCGTCAACGCCCCATAATCAAAATTAAATTTCTGATCCTCCGCAATCCTCGGCGACGACGGCACAAACAAACTCTCCCTCTGTTGCTGCTGCAACCGATGCAGTGAATTCTCACCCAAGTGCGAAAACGTATGCCACTCCCCGATCCCAACCCCCATGCTCGAAAAGTGGTATATGTCAGGCAGGGAATCCGGTATCGGCCCCGAAGTCGAACTAGGCGTTGTTGACTTTGAGGGAGCCGTAGAACTAGAGGTTGCACTGGAGGAGACAGGCCCACCACCACTACCACCACCTCGAGCACGAACTACAGAAGTCGTAAGCCTCATCCGCTCTGCCCTTTCGCCAAGCACTCGATGTGCCTGCTCAAACGACGGTGGGAGTGGATACGGATTGCCTGTCAGAAGGTGGGTTGAAGTTGTGGGCACATGTTGTGCTAGGATGTGTCGGCCTTTGTCTGCAAGTTTCAGCATATGTGGCTGGTAAGGCAGAGGTCGATATTAGAATTTTGTCATACGGTAGTAAGGAGAAACAAGCACGTACGAGCACTTTTGCACAAAATGGCAAATTTTCTCCAGCCTTCCTAAACAATACACACGTTCTTTCTAAATCCTTCAGAGCATACTGCGCGAGCTGCGTCGTTGGTGCCCTCGAGATGAACAACGATAACATAACCTAATCCACCACACCAGTATCGGTATCACTCATCTTCAGAATCGGGAGAAGAAGTAAAACTCACGGCAGCCGAAAATACATTAAACCAGAAATGCAAGAATCTCATACTCAACTGTTTCTCCTGCTCAAACAACCCTTCAACGCTCCCTATCAAACTGGACGCACTGAGGTACGTCGCCAGCACCGACGGCGCATGTTCATGGTGCATATCAAATGGCTCGGCACTGTTCATCGCTTGTGTAAAGTATCTCCGATGCAGTTGTAGTAGCGCTACCAAAAGGAAATCAGCCATCATCATTAACCAACTCCAGTGTGGAGGGGTGATTTTATACACACCAATTTCCCGTCCCATATTAGCTAACGCCCGTTGCATAATCGCATATCTCGGCATCACATTCTTTGTTTTCAAATGTTCATCGAAAACTTTTGGGGTAGTAAAGTCCCGAGTGGAACGATCAAGGAATAGTATATGTGTATATTCAGGTTGGCGTTGCGTGTTCGTAATCGCTTCAAGGATCGGGGATAAACATTCGACGAAAAAGTTGTTCTTCCAGTTGTGGTCTGACCCACGCGTTGTTTGTTGGAGGAGTAGATGGTTCATCATTACCATTGCCGCATTTAGTGTAGATGGAATTTTAGAGTTTTTAAGTAATTTGAGTTGGGTGCGGTCAGGTGTATTAAGGCGATGCCGATGGTAGAGATAGACGCGCCAGAACGCCGAAGGAAAAGAAAGTTCATCAGTAAGGGCCAAGAGCGGGTAATAAAACGCTTCGACGGCAAATGAAACTCACAGACAATTTCGTCTCTAGGAACATAAATTCCCGCACCAACATACGATGGTCGTTTCGCGTCCACATGGGTGAGCGAAATTGACGGTGGGCGACCGAGTGATAGCGACTAAGGCCCAGACCGGAATTTGGATTAAAAATAAATATTCAAACGCCGAAAGGAGTACCGGTCGTTTCGGACATTTGTTCGTCGATCGGCGGAAGATTGAAGCAACAGGGACCCATAAATGTCAATTTAGTTCTATTTTTGCCAAAGACAAAAGACGAAGACAGGCGCACCATACGACAGTCCATATTGAGGAGTTCCCAGAATATTGCGCGCCGCCGTTCGTGCTCTTCTGGAATCAATTTCGAGCTGCGCGCCCCATCGCGGTCTGGTACGAGAATGACGGAGTTGAGATGCGAAAAGTTCGCAGTGTGAAGTGAGACGACGTACGCAGGCCAAGCTACCGTAATACCTAAGTTAGTTTGATCGAGAGGGGTGAATACAAAAGAGGCTTACCCCTTGTGCCAATTTTGCAACAAAACCCATCAAATTCCAGGCATACCCCACTGCCTTTTTGTTATCCGAGAATATGAGATGATAATAAATCATGAAAAACTGCGGCCAACGCAAACACCATCAACGCCCATGAATCCATCAATCATTTATCATTCGACAAAAAGGAAAGACGAAAGACTCACCAAAGCATGTAAGACGTCAAAATCCGGCTCCTCCATCAACGGAATCTCACACACGGACGCTCTGGCAAGATGATGGTAGGCCTCCCCATGCAATGATCCGAGCGGCTGGGTAAGATCCACCAGAGAACCAATTGAAAGAACCATCAAGAGTAATGCTAATCTCCGTGGACTCAGGTTTTCGACCGGGGTGGTGTAGCAGTAATGTAACAGATTCGGAAGGAATGTTTCTGTTGTATCTAGATTGTACCTGCAGAGAAATATAACCACAATTAGCGTCAATCCTCCCCCCAGAAGATGAGGACCATCCAAAATGGGGTGAAATGTAGGAAGGGAAAGGGTTTGGGAATACATAATATTGACGTACTGCCAAAGTGCATTATTACGAGCTTCCGCGCATATCCTTTCGGCTTCTTCGTGAGGTGGAAGTGCATCACGAATCCTCTTTCGGATACTCAAATCGACCATCCACGGAAACGGGAATGTTGAGCTGAGTTGTAGAATATCATCTGGCACTTCAGGTGGTGTCGTTTCTCGCCAATGTGCAGCACCACCGACAGAAGCAGATGTCGGATCTTTTGCACTCATAGCAGACTTGAGCGCTGCTGCTCCGGGCATAACTGGGCCGACGAGGGGTGGTTGACTGCTGAGTGAGAGTGCGATAACGGATTCGCGAATAAATTCTTCACCATGCCGCCCTGGTGTTGTTGCGGGTGGTGTAGATGCATCCGATACTGTGGATGGCAGTGGCGGCGGGGGTGGTGGGAGCGGCGTTGTCCCATACAACTCTTGTGAAGTTTTGATCTTTAGCAACTCGGGCGCCAAAAGTGGGTGAGGCTGATTCGAGCACTGCGACTGGAGTTGTTCCAACGCCTCCTCAAGTTGTCGCACGCGATCACTCAGCTCTCCGATTTTGTCGTGCAACTGTTCCGTATTGGCGAGAATGAACCTGAATAAGGTCCCAACAGAAATAATCAGCCACTCAGGTTCGGTGGGTCACGGGTGTTGGGAGAAAGATATTACCGACTTCCCCGTCCCGCGGTCAGGGCACCTAAAGTCAGTCGTTAAATGAGCGAACATGGGCGCCAAGAGGATAATCAACGTGGTACGCACCTTCTGGACAAAGACTACCACACCCTCGTTTGACGCATGACTGTGGAGGTTGAAGCATAGGGATGAGCGCGAGGATTAGGGTGGACGCTGAAGCGAAGAGGAGAAAGCCTACCTGGCAAGGAAAGACGCGATCGCACTGTGCTAGATGCCGTCAGCGTCACCCGTAAAAACCGGTAGCGAGGAGGGGATCTTGCCTTTAGCTTGAGTCTAAGGGAAGCGGGGGGTAAGTCTGCGAAGAACAATGGGTGCCAAGCGCGTACCTGCGGCACTCTTTGCAAGAGAGCTTGCGACTGCGATCGTCGCCCCTAGGGCGGGTTGCAGAGGTGGCACCAGGTACTAAATTTGGCGCAGCAGTGTTGGCAACATGTTGAGATAGACCGCTCATAGGCTGGTCGTCGCTTGGAGGGATACTAGATGGAGGACTCGATACGAGTGAGTCGATAGTGGGGCCCGACAGAGAACCTGAGGCTCTGGGTCGTTTATGGGGCCTTCCCAGGTATTCTGGGTCAGTCGGGAGCATTATCGTGTTCTGTTGGCAAAGACACAGAAAAGGAGGGGTAGAGAGGGAAAAAGTAGATGGTGGAAGTAGAGAGAGAGAGAAAGAGAGAAAGAGAGAAGAAGCAGAAGCAGAATAGCTTTCTTCGGTCAACCAACCCGTGACTTCCGCACATTCTGCCTTGAGACTTCTGAGCGCCTGTCCCGGGCATCTCCCAATCTCACACTGCACGACATGACATTGGCATGATCTATCTCTACTGCCGTCACCCGCCTGGGCCCGCAGCGCAACGGAGGCAGAGGAGGCAAGCACAGGACTCGAGGATGGGAATAGGAAACACAATCACTGCCCGATCCGAGATCGCAATCAGGGCTGAGGCCACCTTCCCACGCAGTATCTACGTATCGGACTCGGAGAGCATCAGCTTCAGTACCTCTGCTACCTGTGTATGCAAATCTTCTGCAGAAAAGTCAGTCACATTCAAGAAATAAAATAGCGCGCAGGAAATAAACCCACTCGCCCGACCAACAGCCTGTGCATATTCTTCGTTCGCAGACTTCATCTCATCCTCCAGCGCTTCCAATCGCTTCGCCTAAGAACCGACGCAGTCAGAATGTCGATCAGCCACACCCACACCGTTCTACTGCGGGGGGAAACTCACCTGTGCTTCCTCGGGCTCTGGTGCCGGCAATGAATTGACCAAATAATCAATCTGCTTCGCCTTGACAATCAAATCCGCCACCAGCTCTCGCTTGTTCGCCTCAAACACCTCCGGTGTATCGTACTTGTCCGCGTTGCGCTGTTTCGTGACCGGTACTTCAGGTGATACCTGCATAAAGTTCGAGCGTGTCGTTAGATACGCTATTGTGTTGGACATGATGACTAGAAGCTGTATATTCCGTCAGTGTATTAGAGACCACCACCAAACCACAAAGAGAAAGCGCCCACTTGTTGAATTTCATCCTGAAGCTGAGTTATACGGTCCATGTGCGATAGTTCCTGCAGCATTGCGCTGCACCGGCAGCACCAGCAGCTCCCGTAGGCGAATAGACTCTATCACACCGCTCGTGCCGGCTTACGTCCAATTAAGAGGCGGTGGATCGCGAGGTGGTGGTGTGCGTGCACAGAGTAAGATGGACGTCGATCACGCCTCCCGGAGTTATCCTCCCAAACTCCGATCAATATTACAACAAGAAAACTCGGAAAAAAACACACACTATGGTATCTAGCTAGCTACTTCCACATAAAAGTTATAACAACAAATGCACAGTCCGTCCATGAAATTGCAATCTATACGTTTAGGAAAAACAGAAATCCCAATGAACCTTCCAAGCTTCTCTCGTCCTCCCTCCGCTGCCATCGACAATAATTAATACCCGCAAGGTCTCGACTCGAAACCCTAATCACCCGAAACGAAGCACACTACAGGGATCTTCAACCAGAAGCACTCCCGGTCCAGGCCATTTTCCCCCGGCCCAATGTTCAGGGCTCGGCCTGCAAGCAGAAAGCGCCACCATCCACATCCAACAACCTGGTACAAGGCACCC
This sequence comes from Macrolepiota dolichaula, assembly GCA_003315915.1. Lineage (NCBI taxonomy): Eukaryota > Fungi > Basidiomycota > Agaricomycetes > Agaricales > Agaricaceae > Macrolepiota > Macrolepiota dolichaula. The sequence goes on from QFDT01001344.1 coordinate 6,040, forward strand.
ACCAGAGAACCTCCGCCACCCTAATAAAACACCATAAAACTCTGATCACTGCTTGCATTCAACGCCCCCAGTTCAAAGTTGATCGTATCCACAATCGGCAATCCTGACGCCGTAGGCGGGAATGATACCGGGGGTGCCGATGCAGGTAAGACCGCCATCGACCCATACAGGCCACCTGTCTCAACCCCGGAACCGCCTAGGGATATACGGGTGTTACCGTTTACTGTCAAAGGCGGCGTAACAGATGTTGCGGAGGGGGTACCATTATGCACCGGCGATCTCGTGCCACCGTTGACATATCCAGTATACCCTCCTCCATTCACACCAACATACCCATTATATCCAGCACCATTCACTCCCGTCGGTGATGCCACCCTCCCACCAGCACCCCCATGCGCACTTGGACTTGGACTCGGACTCATCCCACTCCCTTTCAAACTCGAATATGTGCCGGCACCAGCACCGGCACTCCCATAAACCGGATAACCCACCGCAACCCCATTCCCACTCCCCCCAAACCCAACCCGCGGCGCATCTGGCAACACGGGTGACGACGCATTCACCACCGGCGGCGGGCTCCACTCATGCGATGGCGGACATTCACCCACACCCACGCCTACGCCAGTAATCTTCATCTCGTGTGCATACCCTCCTGCAGGAACCGCACCACCGGCCCCGGCCGCATAATCCACTTTCTTCCCACTCCCCTTCCCACCACCATTCACAGCAGGTTTATTCGAACAACTACACGGCTTCCTCAACGGGAACATTGTCCTCGCGATTTGATGTACCTCTGCAATGCATTGCGCCAGACTTTGATGAGTATAGAGGAATGGGTCCTCCGGCGGTATGGCCGGTGATGACCTCATGTCTCCGTCCTCTGAACCACTGAATGTAGAGGGGCTCATTGCATCGTCGGTGATGTGCCGGAGGACGATGGTTGGGAGTTCTTGCCCGTTTGCCCAGCGATTGTATATGTCGTTGGCCTTATCTACCATTGTTTCCAAAATAGGCTGTATAACACAGGTGAGGAAACGCGCGTTCCTTGCCAAGTATTGAGTACTGACCAGAACCTGAAGTGCCCGAGGACACATTTCTTTCGCGGATCGGAACAACAACCTGGCCCTCTCCAATTCTTGCAACGCAGCGGGCGACAGACAAGTAAACGGTGCTCTCGACACCAACAAACATAGCGCAACCTACACATCTCGGATTAATGACACATCTCACCCAAAAAAACAAACAAAAAAATCTCACAGCAGCCGAGAAAGCATTCGACCAATACCACAAAATCCTCGCCGTCAATTCCGGCTCACTGAGGAACAACTCCTGCACCGTCGCAATCATCCGCGAAGCGCTCAAAAAAACCGCCACAACCGACGGCGCGTACTTGTGTCGTCTATTAAACGCTTCTTCTGGTCCGCTCAGTGCCCGAATGAAGTACGAGCGGTGGAGCTGCAGCAGCACTAGAATACCAACGTTAGCACTGCGGTTGTTTCCATCTTTGTTGTTTTTTTGGGACTTCGAAAGCTAGAAGGAAATCAATCGTACCTGCTTCAAGCGCTGTACCCAGAGACGCCCGCTGCAGAATCATAGATCTCGACTTCAATTTTTCTTTATTCCTTAACGGAGCGGGGATGGAGAAATCCCGAATCCGCCGATCGAGGTCCAGTATTGCCTTGTATTCTTGCCCAGGTTTGGAGATGGCATCGAGGACGGGGACGAGACATTGTTGGTAACAAGCGTGTTTCCATTCCTGGACTGTCATAGTGGAGAAGTCGTGAGAACGGGAACATCCGCTACTCTAAGATGGGCGACGTACAGTGGTGTAATGACCCGCCGGGCTCACACTGGTCATCCGGAATGTACGATGGTCTCGGACAATCCATGTGATGGATCGATAATGACGGAGGTCGCCCGAGGGACAAGGACTATAGTAGCGTCAATCAGAATACCTGAGGAGGGTATTCTTGGTTTAGCAGCTTACCAGGCGAGCATCTAGATACAACAATTCCCAGAATAACGCTCTCCTTGTCTCGACTTCTTCGTGTATAACCTTAGATTTTCCGCCATTCCTATCTATTATAACGTCAGCACCAAACCTCAGCCCTCTGAAACGGTGCAAGCATATCCATCACTTACGCAAACCAATCTGTTCAAACCGGGGTAAGCACCTCTCACTTGACACCAGATCATTACCCTAATCAAACTCACACTTTGTGCCAGTTTCGCCACCAAACCCATAATCCCCCACGCTTCTCCCACCGCTTTTTTTCCATCACTCCATACGGCAAGGAACCACACTTCATAGAAGAGCGCAAGTACAGTCTCCACATTGGTCTCTTCCATAATGGGAACTTCACACAAAGAAGCACGTCCGAGAGCGTGATACCGAGAGGCCCGAGTTTCACCTTCTAGATGAGCCGCGTGAATGGCATTCGGATTAGACGGCGTGGTCGGTGACGGGTGGGGTGGGGATCGTGACGGAGAGGTGCTACGAGGTGACGAAGAAGGGACGTCTACAATGCAAGCGACAGCTAGAATCATAAGCAAGAGCGCTAACCGCCGAGGATCTATTTCCTTGATAGGTTTCGGCTGCTGGTCCGACGAAGACGAGTAAATGTGATGTAAAAGATTTGGGAAGAAAGTCGTGGAAGGGTGGGGGTTGTATTGCCAGAGCGCGTTCCGTCTTGCTTGATCCCAGAGCCGCTGGGCCTCCTCCCGCGGGGGGAGTTGAGAACGGATATGTTCGCGCATTGCGATGTTCCGCTTAGGGTTACTTTGAACTTTACTCGGAAGGGGGAATGAATAATTGAGACGGTGGATATCGGACTGGATTGACGCAAGATCGATTGTGATTGAGTTTTCCTGGAAGAACCGAATAGTGTGAAAAAGGGGTGCGTCGTGTTTATCGGAGAATGACGTACGGTTTTTACAATACATGATGGTCCGTCGACTTGCATCACGGTGTCGTCAACGGGAACGCTTTCGGCCCTGCTTGTGCCTGCAACCTGCTGTCCGTCTTCCGGGGTAGCAGGGCTAGTTTTTTTCCCGTCGTCCTTTTCTTGTGGGTTTGGCCCACCGTTGCTAGAGTACAAACCCATCGTACTCTTAATTGAAAGAAGACCCGACGCCAGAAGCGAAGAGTCCGGATCTGTTTTTTGGACAGCGTCTTCGAGATGGCGAATACGATCACTCATTTCTTGAATTTTGGCGTGAAGTTGTTCCGTATTGGCAAGGATGAAGCGCGTGCCCTTTCCTGACACGAGGACACCTATAGTAGATATGTTTAGTGCGAGGGACCACGCGAGCGCAGACGAAGCGACAGACCATCGGGACAAATCTCTGCGCAACCGCGTTTCTAGAGGCCGAACATTGAGGATTGATGGCCTTCCATTCTGTACTCATCATATGACACACCTTGCAGGAGGCACAAGGGAAATTTCGATCACACTACATGATAGGAAGTTTGAGGGTTTTCAGGGTCAACAGTTGGAGGATGGTCTAGGATTTTAACGAGCGGAAGTACGAACCTTGAGCTTGAGGCTTGTGAAGAGGACGATCATGGATCAGAACTTCATTCTGCGCCTAACTGACACTCGGAGAGCTTACCGACGGCATTCACAACAAGACAGCGGTGCCTGTAGACGGGTAAGTGGACAACTAGGGAGACTGGCGGAATTGGTACCTTCTTCCCGCCAGGTTTCTTGTTCAGGAGGCCGTCTGTAATGAATATATGGTCTACTGGCTGTGGGGGCTGTATCTGCTGCGGGGGAGTGAGAGGCTGGGAGATATCGTGAGATGTGTCTGCAGCCTTTCGCTGCCGCTTGAGAGGGCGTTGTTGAGAGTCTGCCATCTGCGTGTTTTCCGGAAAGGGAGGAAGGAGAGCACCTGGATGAATATGCAGTCTCTAAACCCTGCTGACCAATCACCCCGCGCTAAGAATAGCACATCACAGAGGCCCTCGCGAAAATCGCGGACCGCTTTTCTCCCAGCACCAATTTGCCTTCTTCGCCTGACAGGCATGCCAACCATTTCTGTCCAACAAATCTGTTTTCTGCGTATTCGTCTTTCGTTGCTCGCCTCGTCTCCTCCAGGGACCCTGGTGGTTAATTACTCGGAATATTCCTCTGGTGACTGGATGCTGTGCGTCCCCTGTTACCCCCATATCACCCACGCCTAAATCACCGCGTTTCACCCATTATGGCAGCCCACTGTGATCTCCGCGGACATATCACTCGATATGTTTTCTCATTTGTTCTCAACACTGGTCGTCATCTCTGTCATCCCCTAATCCAGCCTTTCCCCTCCCTCGGGCCCTATTTTTGCCCCTGCCTTGGTCCGTTCAACGCTGGCCTATTTACTGAGAATCCTCTTTTCTCCAAGTGGATATACTTTCGATCGCACGGCATCATTGCCAAAGTCCGACATCTGACGGTCGGTCTATTCGGTCTCTGGCATAAGCCTAATCTATGCATTCCCATTCTTCTGGAACCTTTCTTCGTCGGCGCACAAGTCCTTTTTATGTATTCTAGGACCTCATATCGGCGGCCGTCTTGTGAAAAGCTGCAACTACGAGTCATTGAGACTCACTCCAACTTCACACGCCCCGGCGGATTCCATATGAACAGCAAATGTATCAATTGTCTGTTCTCTTCATGGTCATTGATCATCACGTCTACGTATGCACGCTTACCCTTCCATACCCTATTCCATTTTTCGATCATACATACTTCGACCAGGGTCCTTGACTAAACATCTCCTCTTCCCCTCTCCGGTCCCACCCCACTGTGGACAGGTTACTATCTACCCCCGCACAAGGGACACAGGTCACCAGGTTAATCTTCACATTCCATTACTCAGATGACTCTGGACTTTCCTCGTGCTATATCAAGACAAAGATAACAAAAATGTTCTTCCACGAAGGCACGAAGCTTTTGTCAATCACTGAGGGCCGACTGGAGCCGTTTTCCGTTCCAGACGGTGTCCATCATTCCGTGATAGACCCGATGTTTGGCAGGGCGCTTCCGTCCCCTAACAGTAGTTTCTCTCACACCATCCAAGTCATTCCACGAGATGCCGAACCCCTGAGTAGATTCAAGTCCTCCACCCGCCTTTCGTCATTGGTCTCTAAATTTACCCTACAGCGACCTGGCAGCAGAAATCTTTTCAGATCTGCGAGCCATCTACGTTACGTGGAGTATCGCCGCGCTGATTCCTTACTTCTAGTTGTCGTCATTCAAACAATAAAGATAGGGTTGATTGGTGGCGTTAGGTCAGGCGGTTCTCGAGGTGCTGGCTGAGAGGAGCTGCGCCGAGATCTCATGTACACTATACCTCAATATTACTACATCCGTTAACTACATCCTGTGAGCCCGTTCTATGTTCGGCTTGTATGTACATCAGAGTTCCAAGACGTGGCGGCCAAGTACAGGGGCCCTGATTGCCGCCACCGCAGCACACCGAAAATCTCCCGTATTCGTGTACCTCACAACAAGAACCACTGTCATCGGGTCCACATTTATGACTGCAGTTTACACACTCGACAGGATGGAACGAGGCGATTTTCCCAGCCACGTCCTACGGTGATACCATCAATGACACACCAGAACACCAGAATGAAATAATTTTATTCTAACCCATGTTTCGGTTGCAATATATTTAGATGTAATGAAGGCAATAACATGATACTAAAATAAAATAAACCCGTTGGAATAATTTTTTTGTGTCGTTTCCACGCCCTGAACTCGTGGAAGTGCTGCGGACCCATCAATTCCCCACCTCTCTATCTCTCAGCGCTCTGTCAAGACTCTAACCCTCACCCGTTTCCGTGCTGGACCTTTGGACCTTGACAGCACTCGGCTGGACCTTGAGCTCAGGGGTTGTCCACATCTTATGCTCGTATCCTTTTTTGTTGCCATTTCCAAGCCTCGTATCGGGGTCCTCTGAATTGGCGGGGCCCCCTTATTCCCGAGTATCGGAGAGAGTACAATAGCTACCATATTGATCAATTCAAAAAAAAAACTCGGAGGTAGGGAATTCCGTGAATGATTTTCGCAACTTGTGATTTAGCTGCTTGCTTTATGTAACACCGTTTCCATTGCCACGAGCATGCCATGAAACAAGGTCCCAAAGACGTTATGTCGTTCTTTAAAGTGTTAATCATCCAGGCGATCCCGTCATCAAGCTTTGTGATGTTCTCCAGTGTTTCTCCCTCACGTCATTTTTTTCCAGGGGGACGGGTTCCTGGGAACGCCGAACTGGGGTGGTTCCTCCCACTGTGCGAACTAACTAGGTGCTTGATCTTCACTATAGCATGAAGACAACCCAACCACTGTCGTTTATGAAACACAGACCAATATTACTGATCACTTAAAGATCCAAGGTATCAATGGAAACCCCAGCTCCCCAAAAAGGATTGTCATGTATAGTTAATGAACATGGATCCCATGGTACGGGTTATGAAATGAGCGTCGATACTCTGATTCGTGTCCCGGTCCCCCGCTTCGTCCACACCCACTGTTCTTATCGGTCGGGCTTCATACCCGCCGGATTGTTCCATCGCTTGAATTCATTTTACATTTTATAAGACAAGGTTTTATGCGTAGACACTAGCGTCACAAATTAAGAATTCAAAAAAAAATAAGAGAGTATTAGGATACACGAGTGATCCCAACCAGCGAAGTACCGAGTTCAACAAACATCCAAAGAACGCTCACACTTTATGCGTCCTTGGGTTTTTCTAGAAGATCAACAAATGGAAAGAAAGCACCGTATAGGTCCATGTTATTGATCAGGCAGAGAAGAGCGTCCTCCTGAAAGGTGTTGTCAATATCGGGTAGGGGCCACGATGCTGTAGTGTACTTGGACGTTCTTCGATTACGCTCGTATACCACCTTTGCTGACATGGACAAAAGGCGCCTATTTCGTGGAAGGACATAGGCCTGGTCTTCGCACTCAAGGCGAAGCAAACGGTACTGGTTGTTCTGTCAAACCTCTGTTTCAATCGGCGCTATAGTGTAGTGGTTATCACTCAGGATTCTGATTTAATGAAGTTTCCTGAAACCCAGGTTCGAGCCCTGGTAGCGCCTCATACGAATAACTTTTTTTTTTCTCTTCTCTTCGGGTATATACCACCGAGTAACCACCGCTTGACCAACCGACACATCAATTCCCGCGAAAGGGTATATATGGGGACAACGATTCGAAATACTCCCCGGTCATTGTTGTTCATTATCGCTTGATCATCCATCTAAATTTCGGCGGGCCTCTTACACGAAATAAACTTAAAAAAAAATATTCGGTGTAACACAGATGACCACTGCAGGACTCGAACCTGCAACCTTTTGGTAACCATTCAGCGATCGAAGCCAAACGCGCTACCATTGCGCCAAGTAGCCATACCGATCTGCTCGTCAATCTTACTTCCCAATAAGTATTTTTGACAAGTGAGGCACATATTTGTTTGCATCAGTGTAAGCTTAATTATCTTCGGAGATAACCGACTGGGACCCTGATCAGCACAGTGCAGGGTCAAAGGATGCCCGAAAAGGGTCATCCTGATCACGTCATCAGCCCCTATCTTGACCGTTTCGAAGGGCTTCTAACGAGCCTCTGACAACGTCAGGACCCTCATGCATCAATATAAATCCAATTGATTTGACAATTCTTCCGTGTTCCGTCTGCCAGTCGAGTTGAGCACTGTACCAAAGGTGGTTATGGACATGTTGTATTGGCTCAGACTAAGAACTAACACTAGATCCCACCAGGAGACAAAGGGAAGGGAGGCGAGCAGAAGCGGGGTGAGGCCAATGGAGGTTATAGTACACGTGAAGGATGTGACACAAAACAAAAAGCGTCAGATTGTTCATCGAAAAATGTGCGTAAAAATTGGTCCGTAACGTAGAAAAGATGCGAGTAAGAAAACAAAACATCATCGAGTGTTGAGGGGAGGGATGATAAAGGGTAGCGTAATCAAGTTAGTCATAGTCCATAGAACAATTGGACAAGAGGTGAACGTGAAGGGATCTTAAGGTCTTAAGAGTAGTGGTATTCCACAAGGTGCCTTAAATCAAAAGGCAAAGCGCAAGTGGTGCGGCGATAACGGACCACAACTTGGTGTTATGGTTAGACCACGCTGCATTAGATGTGACTGATGCAGCTGCGGCACTCGCTGTCTGGGTGAGGCTCGTGGATACAGAGCTCGCTGATGGTATTGACGAAGCGAGGACAGGGCTCGATGATTCTGGTGCCGTAGTCGCTTCTGGTGCCGAAGAACTCACGGAGGTAGTAGTGATACCGCCAGTGATCACGCTGCCAGTGAACGGAGGTGAGTTGTCTACGACGGTCGAACTGGGTATGGATGATGTCGACGTGGCAGAAGATGCAGAAGATGCAAGAGAAGATTCGGTAGAAGAAGGCCTCGAGGATGATGAGGAGCCTCCCGAGATCGATGTAATAGCAAAGGTAGGGCTGGCATTTCCAGAGTCACCCATGACTAGTCAGGTTCATATCAATTCCCTGTTCAATCGGTAGCAACGAAACGGGGTTGTACTTACGGACGATAATATAGTCATCGCGCGGGGGGACATCAGGGACCATGATTGTTACTTGACCATCTCGAATGTTGAACCCTTTGGCAAGGGGGTGTTCTGGAAGCCAGAA
>QFDT01001345.1:0-28166 GCA_003315915.1 Macrolepiota dolichaula
CTAGACAGCCAGCTCTTGTGGCACAACACCTGGTCATCAACTTCGTCGACCGGGCTTATTTGGGACGTAACTCGTTCACCTTCCGGGGCACTGGTCCGGACGGAACGTTTTGTGATCGTGAAACCCAATCTCAAGGCGCCCGCCATGGGAGACTGGGTCGGCAAAGAGATTGAACTGTGGACCGATAGCGAGGTCCTAGCCTATTATATGCGTTTGTGGGGGCCCATCGTTGTGGCCAAGAAAAATCCTACAGTGTCGGACTTTCTGGAGGCGATATATGCATACCTCAGTAAACCATTGACAAAGGATGACATCGAATTGATACGTTCCACTCCCGAGAACGACAAGCTTTTGGAGACTGCGCGCGAATCACGGGTGAGAGACGGTTTTGACGCAGTGTATGGAGCTGCGATGCAAGGGCCTTTCAGGAGGTCAGATGCTTTAGGTGGACATCGCCGATTTCAGGGAATCCGTGCAGTGAAGTTGGAGGGTGGGACGGATCGATTATATTTCAACCTTGGTCCCGGTTCCGTCCCTCGTTTCTGACTCCTGGGTACTGAGTGTTGAGGTTATTATACCCCGTTTCCTTTCTCCGCTATGTCACTTTTTTATTATCGGTCCCCTCTATGCATTTTCTCCGTTTGTCATCCCCACCGCATCTCATGACCATCCATATATATTTTGCATACATTCGTGTTTCAATTTATTCAATCAATTATGCCGCCATATAATCGTACTCGTCTAGCGGTCTGCTTCAAGTTGCTCAATGGTATTGTAATGTACGCGAACGAAGGAATCGTTTATTAGTCCCATTTCCTTAAGTCGGTATGTTAATTATAAGAAGATTATCTGTTATCATTGATGTACTTAAATCACGTGTATGTGACGCGAGCAATGTCTGTAGCGCTGCTTCTCCTTTGGTGATAGCCACTACACTCTCGCGAGTTGGCGCGCCCACAACCAATGACATCAAAGGAGCAGCAGAAACAACCATCCATAGGTGTTGCTCCGGCGGAGGAACTCGAGGAGGAGGAGCAAAGTGACTCGGAAGACGAGCCTCACGATTCGAACGAGGCTGTAGGGCCGTCTACAGCTGCTCCTGCCTCCGGCAGCAAGAAAAAGAAGAAGAAAAAGTCCAAGGTTTCTAAAGCTCTCAGCGCTCTGAAAGGGAAGTCAAAGATTCCAGATGAACTCGTGAACGAAGTTTTGGATAAGGTCAAGGCGGAGGGAAGCGTGCCTGAGGGAGAATTGACGCCAGATAATATTAGGGACGCTTTGGAGCAGTTGAAGATCATGGACGTTGTGCAGGGTAAGGTGGGTCTCGGAGGGGTGAACCAGAAGGATATGGGGGCACACAAGGTGATTTGCGGGTTGATCATTTGTAGTGTGTATGTGTGTGGCTAATAGGTCCGGCTATAGTTCTGGGGGACGCAGCCTGTGCCACAACCAGGTGTGTACAACCTGGTGCTTCTTATTGTGGTTTAATCATTGATTGATGTTTGTGCCCAATGACAGGCGAGGGCCCTCCGATTGATGACGGATACATCGAGCCTTCAAGACCGAGGGACGAAGTACGCCAGGAGCCATACCCCCTTCACAAAGATTTTGAGTGGAGTTTCCTGGATATCAGTGACCCGATTCAGGTCGGTTCTGATTCTATCTAATCAACGTTGTCAATTGATGTGGTCATTAGTGCAAAGAAGTCTACGATCTACTATCAGCGAACTATGTGGAGGATGACCAGGCGAGCTTCAGGTTCCAATACAGCGCGGAATTCTTACAATGGTGCGAAAGCTTAGATTGTTCTCCGCCAGCATTTCACACATCCCTTTATTTACAGGGCCCTTATGCCTCCGGGTTATCACAAAGAATGGCATATCGGTGTTCGTGTGACGGCAACGAAGAAACTAGTGGCATTCATCTCCGGTGTGCCAATGACACTTCGAGTCCGCAAAAAGTATGTATCCCCACATCGACAAAGCGAAGTCCCCCGCTGATCGCCGCCCACAGTGTGATCACTGTAACTGAGATCAACTATCTCTGTGTGCACAAACGACTACGATCAAAACGGCTAGCACCTGTGCTCATTAAAGAAGTCACCCGGCAGACCCACTTGAAGGGCATCTTCCAAGCCATTTACACTGCCGGAGTTGTGGTCCCGACGCCCATATCGACATGCAGGTTTGGTTTTTTCGAATATCCTATATGATTTCTCCTCTCATTACCAACCATAGATATTTCCATCGTTCACTAAACGTACCCAAACTAGTGGATATTGGTTTTTGTTACGTTCCCCGAAACATGACCCTTGCTCGTATGACGCGCTTGAACGCAGCACCTGGGGCTACAGCGCTACCAGGTATACGGGAAATGGAGGCGAAAGACATTTTACAAGTCGCTAGTCTTTTCACAAGATTTATGAAACGCTTTAGCTTGGCACCAATTTATGACGTAGCGGAAATCGAGCACCAATTCTTGAGCGGGAGAGGAGAGGGGAGTGTCGGTGATGGTGGACCAGGAAGACGGAATCGACAAGTAACATGGTCATATGTTGTTGAGGTACGTTTTTCTCTCTTCGATTCGCTATCTTGTCAGGAAATGAAGATTATTGATTTACAGGATCCTGGAACAAAACAAATAACCGACTTTTTCTCTTTCTATTCCCTTCCGTCTACGGTGATCGGTAATCAAAAGCACCCTGTACTCGAAGCTGCATACTTGTATTACTACGCAACGACAGTCGCATTCGAGCCTGACGCAGAAGAAGGCGGACACTTGAAACGTCGTTTGGAAGCTCTGGTTACTGATGCTTTGGTCGTTGCTAATGATGCCAAATTTGATGTTTTCAATGCTTTGACATTGATGGATAATGTTTCTCTACTTCAGGATCTCAAGGTATTTCCCGGAAGGCTCCTCGTTGATGTGGAGATGCTGACATATTTTGTAGTTCGGTCCTGGTGATGGATACTTGAATTTCTATCTTTACAACTGGAGGACAGCTCCTTTGGCGGGAATGAATGCGGATGCTGATGTACCTGCTGGTAAAGGTATTGGTGTCGTCATGCTCTGAGATGTCAATTTGTGCACCGCAGCCGTGTCCTCATCATCAGATGCCATATATATACTACAATTGTGGATTTATGGGAGGAATAATAGTACATGTGTTGAAGCCGGCCCAGTCTAAGCCTACCACAAGCCGACACTATCTCACTCGTCGTCGCTAATCATGATCACGTCATCGTCATCGTCGACGCCGAAATCAGGTGTAGGGCTCCGTTCCTTCTTTGGAGCCTTCTTGCGGTTAGGCGGCTTGGGTACAGATGCACCCCCGGCGCCGACTGCAACATTTCTTGAGCCGAGGGCATGGCCGCTACTTCCCCAGTCGTGAGAGCTCGTAGTGGCCTTCCCTTTACCCTTGTCTGATAACGAGGGCTGTGGCGTACTAAGCGTCCTTCCATTCAGCGTTTGACCAGAACCACCGAATGATTGGGGAGGTGACTAAGTATCAAAGAGTTCGTTAAGAAACTCTGCCACTGAGTTGAATTGAAACAGACCTTCGAGCCCAAATCGGGGGATCCGGGAGGCGGAGACGGAGGCGTATACTGTGTGACGTTGAAACCAAAGAATAATTGGCCAAAGGGCAGATTCAGCGCTGCTGGAACCTTCATTTCGGATTCCAACATATCGCTATTCAAGATACGAGGTTTACTGTGGGAGACTGATCAGCTTATCTCTACGGGCGTAGTGAATTAACGCGCGTACTCGGTCCGATAAATCTTGCTGCCCTCTGACACGTCCTCGGCCTTCCTATAGCTAATACCTTTTCCCTTCGTCTTCCTCCCCGATAGAGTTTCGCCCTTGCCTTTGAAGCTCTCCCAATGATCACCGCCTTTGCTCACCGTTGTTTGACCAGTACTTGTACCAGCGAAAGCGCCGGCCATAGAGGATCCAGGTCTCGACGAACCGGGGGAATGCGAGTTCAGATCAATCCTGAGTTTGGAGGCCATGGTGACTGGGGGAGCAGCCTTCGGGCGCTCCGGCTCAACATAACCGACAGGGGCGGCAAAGTCAACTTCAAGGTCTGTGTCAAGAATGCTGATACCTTCTCCACCTGGTTTTGATTCCATCACGAGAAGACCAAAAACGATTGAGTTGTATGATATTTCAATGATGTCACCCTGAGTGAGCGCTGAGAAATTGCGCAGCGCCTGTTCGAGCCTGACGAGTCATTGTGAGTGTAACCTAGGCATCGAAAGATATTATCCCTACACTGCTTTGGGATCTGAGATTTCCAAGAAATGTACAGTCTGTGCTTGCAACTTGACGAACTTTCCCTTGGGTAGATTAGTGTCGGTAATATGGATGGTATCGCCCTCATTCAGTCGAAGGGTTTTCATCATCCAGTATGGTAAATGCACTACGCCTTCTTCTGCGATGAATTCAAGGACACCGGCGTGCGTGGATGCTGCTGGATTGCTTGGATTCTGAAGCTGGAATGTCCATGGCCCCTCAATTTCAAGACTTGTCAGGTGTGCGAGGGCAGATGGCGGCATAATAACTGGGGGGTGCCAATGAACCAGAAGCTAGCACAGGAGAAAGGAGACCAACATACTCTTGCCGCCATAAGAAACGTTGTCTCGCTGTCTTCCCGGGAGCATGGCGACGCTGTATGCCTTGAGGTAAGAGTCGTATGTCCTTTGATTCCTATTTCTTCCGGGTCCATATGCGCCGGGGAAGCCTCTACTCAAGTGTTATTGTCAAGCATCGAAGAGTGAGGTAAAGCCGTACCCAGCAAGCTGGGCAAATAGACCACCAGGTCCATTCGGACCACCAATCTATACGGGAAATGTCAAGTTCTATGCATGATCATCGGTAGCGGCGAGAGTAACATACAAAGTCCATGTTCATAGTGGAAAAGTAGAGAAACAAGTGAAGGGGACAAGAAGGCTCATAATTAGGAACGCGCAATCCGATCCGTCACACTTGTGACGTATCATTTACATATTTGGTAACCGACGCGTCCATCACAAAGTCATTACACATTCGAGGATCGACAATCTTTATTTCTTTTCTCTCTTCCCGGACTATCTCATGGCCTCGAAGGCACCTACAAAAGCACAGCAAGGCGTCACACAGAACCTCTCTGGTGCCAATGCCGCGTTCAAAGACAAGGTAAACTTCGCGCAAGAATGTGTTAGATGAGATGATCAGTATCCTAATGAGAGCTGCAGGGCAAGCCTATGGAGTTGCGCTTGTCAAACATGGTCGCAGCAAAAGGTGCGATGCGGTTTCAGGAGAGGTCCATTGATATTGATATTAGCTTGGTGAAGCTATCAGTGACGCCGTCCGAACATCCTTGGGTCCGCGAGGAATGGATAAGATGGTACGCCTTGGTCCTTCCAGTTACCCGTCCAGAGGATCGACAAAATAAATATAGATCCAAACCTCCAAAGGGGAGACTGTTATCACAAACGACGGTGCCACTATCCTCAAAAGTATTCAGGCGCTCCATCCAGCGGCCAAAATGGTGTGTTTCCTCGCTCGACATCCATTTCCTGTATCTTACCTGTCCGTTAGCTCGTGGATCTTTCCGCTGCTCAAGATGTTGAGGCCGGTGATGGAACCACATCCGTTGTTGTTCTTGCTGGCAGTTTCCTCGGAGCTGCGGAAAGGATGTTGCAGAAGGGCATGCATCCAACTATCATCGCAGAGGCTTTCCTGAAAGCATCTGCTAAGGCCGTCGAGTACCTGACGGAAATGTCGACGCCCGTGGATTTGAATGATAAGGGCTCCCTGTTGCGCGCTGCCAGCACATCTCTCAATTCCAAGGCATGACATCAGATACTCGCTCGTCTTGACGTTGATAAATTAACACCATTCCAGATCGTATCGCAATACTCATCAACGTTAGCCCCCATCGCTGTCGCTGCTGTTACTCGCCTCGTGACACCAACATCATCGAATGTGGATCTCCGGGATATTCGAGTTGTCAGGAAGGTCGGAGGTACCATTGAAGATACTGAACTTGTGGAAGGTGTCGTTCTCAACCAAAATGTCGTGGTGTCTGCTGGAGGCCCTGCACGCATGGAAAAGGCCAAGATTGCGATTGTCCAATTCCAGCTTAGTGCCCCAAAGCCGGACGTATGTTCTTTCGATCCCTCCGTGATACTCCAGCTACATCTTCTCGTATCAGATGGATAACACAGTCGTTATCAACGACTATCGCCAGATGGACAAGGTGATCAAGGAAGGTCGTCAATACATTCTCAATCTCTGCAAGCGTATCAAAAAAGCCAACTGCAACGTTCTTCTCATCCAAAAGTCAATTCTCCGCGACGCAGTCGACGATGTCTCTCTCAACTTTCTCAAACGTCTTAACATCCTCGTTGTCAAAGATGTTGAGCGTGATGAGATCGAATTCCTTTCAAAAAGTCTTGGGTGCAAACCTATTGCCGATATTGAAGCTTTCACTGAGGATAAACTCGGGTATGCGGACTTAGTTGAGGAAAAGAGCGATTCCGGCGTCAAAGTCGTCAAGATCACGGGCATCAAGAATAGAGGGAGAACCGTCAGCATTCTTGCCATGGGCGCCAACAACCTTGTTGTAGAGGAGTGTGAACGTAGCTTGCATGATGCTCTTTGTGTGGTCCGTTGTCTCGTCAAGAAGCGGTCAGTGACCTCAAGCCTCTTTGACCACATAACTCACATCCTACCTGACCCCAACTTAGTGCTCTTATTGGTGGTGGTGGTGCCCCAGAAATACACGTGTCGCGGCTACTTTCACAATATGCACAAACCCTTAAAGGCATGGAGGCTTACTGCTTACAAGCATATGCTGAGGCTTTGGAGGTTATCCCGACCACATTGGCAGAAAACGCGGGTCTTAATCCTATTGCCATTGTGACTGAGCTACGGAATCGTCACGCGCTTGGGGAGCGGAACGCTGGTATCAACGTTCGTAAGGTTAGTATGTTTCGCTGCCCCACAAACCCCTATCACTGATGATGTCACTTTTAGGGCCTTATCTCCAATATCCTAGAAGAGGATGTTGTGCAGCCCCTGCTCGTCTCGACCAGTGCCATTGAATTGTCGACAGAGACTGTATGCCTACTGCTCAAGATAGACGACTATGTACAGGCGAGGTGAATGATGGAAAAATAACAAGTATACTACCATTGCGCGCGTAATGAAAACTTAGACATCGTTTACGCGGGGGTTATGTGCCACTTAAACTTGCACTGTTTCATTTGCAAGGTATTCCACGGGCTTCTGGCCTCCTGGTTGTCAATAGGCCTCTTGAATATTGATCTAGGGCAGCACAGCTTCTACGTAAATGGTACAAATTGCGTCAATATTAAACTCTAAGTTAGACATGTTATGAGATGGACATGCAAAATTGTATGTGGCTCGACCACCCGAAGCAAAAAAAGTGATAATACCCAATTGATCGAAGAGAGGATGGGGGTAACGTTGAGCAGAGTGGAGGAATAAATGATATATGTTATGTTATGTCTCCAAGCTCATATTCATCAGCCAGTCAGTCGTCATCAGTGGACAGAGGGAGGTTATCGATGTAGTGTGCGGTCATGTCAAACAGTGTCCAGAGGAGCCCGTGAGTGGTTATACTTCGCAGAGCGCTGACGCCTAGGCCACGATATAGTCTTCCGATACCTGAGAGAAGTGGTCTGGGATTACTGGGATCGGGACCTAGAATGCGTAAGATAGAGGGTCAAGGACATACATGGAAATCAAACTTACCGCGCAACAGTCTGTGAAGTGTTTCAAAAGGTCCCCGATATTTGTCACCGGCCAATGCACGTTGCTGAACTTTCGTTTTGACCCTAAAACACTGTGTCACACCTGATAGTTTGGGGGGGTTGAATGATACCTACACATCCAAAGGGTAGATCAAAGCCCAAGAAGTCACCTGCGAGTGGGTTTGAATGAGTTCTTACACGAGGCAGTAGGGAAAGTGAAGACGTACGCCCGAGACAGAACCACAGATGAAAGGCACCAGTGAGGAATGGACGGGAAGCCAAGAAGGGGTCGGACCTTGTTCACCCGACCTATTTCGACCTAACAAGTGCCGCATTCCATCGTATTCAAGGAAATACAGCGCCGTCCCGGCTGTGTCACGAACTATCTCGGCATCAGTCGCTGCACTTCGAAAGAGATGACCTCAAAACTAAATACCGAAATGAAGTCGAAAGCCCGTGTACAGTCCTCCCAAGCCATTCGTTCTGAATATCTCCCGAACAGCCTCCGCTGTTCCAGGCGGCCGAGTTAGCGCAACACCTTTAGTAGCAGCAATGCTGTATTCCAACTGCCGTCGGACCTACAAGAGTCAAGGGTCTCGATGAGCCTTTCATCGAGTATTACACATAAGAGGATAACCTTGACGAGCTCGAATGCTATACAAAAGGGGAAAACGATATGAATAACCAACGGCAAAAAAGATTGTGGAGCAAAACGAAGGGTGAGACTTACGCGCGCTCCCAAACGAAATCAGCGAACCTGACATGGCACCGCTTATACCACCCGTTAGTGCTGCATCGAGGATATGTGGGCGACAGAGAAGATCGTGTCTCGCACAGTACTCTTTTGTTCGCGAATAGATAGTAAAACTTGCCGCGCCTGAAGTTTACAAAGTGTCAATAGTCGTAATGAGTGGACATATCGAAAGCGATTAAGGGAGCAAGGAGCACTCACGAACGAACGAGATGGTCATCAACGGGATCCAGAGCCCACGATAAAATCCCATAAGTCCCTCCTCTTTGTATACAAGCCCAGCGAGCCGCGGTATTGTTATCGAGCCCTTCGTCGTCTGCAACCGCGACTTGATAGAATCAAGCTATACCACCGCAAAAAAAAACAGCCGAATAGGACCATACATATTAGTACCACATTCGACACTACAAAACCCGGACAACAGGTGCGAATCAGACATACTGGGTAGCCAGCAAAGGTCGATATGTAGCTGGCTGAGAGGGCGCAGACGACGGCCTTATTTCCTGTAAGAATACCAAAGTTAGTGTTCCGTGTTTCCTTTGGACGTGCACGAGGAAGATTTCGAGAGCGTACGTCGCAAGGCATCATTGAGGACAGCTGGGTCGTACAAAGAGTGGTTGGGCGTCCTATAAACCGAAATCATCAATGAAAAGGGTCAGCGAATCGTGCAATCCATCGATAATGAGCAAGATGAGACGCAGAGAGCATTCGGAGCACTTCGCCCAGCCTCAAAGGGAAAAAGAGAGCACGGACCTATTTCCATCCATAGAGCGTGCTTACGGGCTGGCCCCCAAATCCAGCTTCGTGCACCTGCACGAGGTGGTCAGAGACAAAGAGAATTTAAATTCGAGGTGGGAATGGGCGAGGACAAATAGGTCAGTGGAGGAGCAGGATTAGCACTACAAATGCCGGATGTCCGAAGGACCCTGCTAACTGTCCTCTTGCCTTTTCCGGTATCCCCGATGCTCATCAACGGTCTGCTAATAGATGATGCATTGGTGTTATGTCTACATCGTTTCACATACGCTCGCATATTTAGGAATAATTTACGTTCAGAATCCTGCTAACCGCTGTTTTGTTCGCTTCTTCGGGAGTCGACCACCATGCGGCCCGGGAAGAATCTGCGTACTTGCCAGAAATTCTTGTGACTGTTGGGAGTGATCCTGCGACGCCTGCGATTGAGACATCCCTGCCGCAAATGGCTGTTGTGTCAGGGCACCGAGCACCTCATTGGGCCGAATGAATTTGAACATGTCTTGGGATTGCGTGATCACAGGTTTGATTGGAAGCTGGCTCGAGGTGACAAGGTTCGTGCTGAGATTCCTGGGAAGCATGGATTGAGAGGGTACGACCATAGGTGGCTTTTGTGAGGGAATAGATTGGGGTAGATTCGGCATCGTGTTCGACCCTCTCAGCCGAGGATGCACAGTTGATCGCGGGGTGGACTCATCGGTAGTGTTATATGGATCCCAGAAGACATACTCCTTGGTTTTCGTGCCTATTTCCCAATCCTTCAACAACAGTCTCACACCCGCTGGGAGCAATACGTTCGCGCCAGCTTCAGTCGCCTCTTCTGTTTGGCGCCTTTCGGCTTCTTTGTCCCTGTTGTAATGATCCCCAGCCTTCACCCTGACTACAGGCCTTAGAAATCCAAATTCTACCTCCGGCGGCCCCTCGGCATCGTGTCCACCAAGCGAGAGTGCCTCCGTCATCGTCTCCAGGTCATTTCCAACATCACGCACCGGCGTGAATGCAATTGGTGAATAGACATTCCGCGAGAGCATCAGATCCACAGCTAGCTGTTCTCGAGCGTTGTTCTCCCTGCGCATTGACAGAGCTGTTCGATCATGATCTCTAATCAAGTCGTACGAACGGAGAGACTCGGCAAGGTCTTGGGCATTCATGCTCAGGTCTAAGGAAGGGTCAATGCGGTTTTGGATATCGGCAATGTTGAGGTGCCATGGAACGCCTGTTTGTACACCTTCGATCGGCAATCTATCTTGCACAAGAGCTTGAAAACCCCTAGTCGAATTCATGAGGCACCCGGTCGTGAAGTCAGACCTGGAAGTCTTGTCAGAATCTTCGTGAGATCGAAACACGACATCATAACTGCAAGGGACATGTTAACATGCAAGGTTAATATGAAATGATACTAGGTTCACCTTGTCAACATGTGCTCAGAGGGAGGGTCGTGTGCTTGCCAAAAAGTAGGTAGTCGGTCTATGAGCTCATATAATTCCTCGGCTTGCTCCCCTTCTGCTTTTTCTTGCTGTTCGAAGTGTACCCGGAAGGCAACTGTACACTTAGTCGTTAGTTCGAGCCAATCAACACCTGTAATGCTTACGATCATATGCAGGATACAAATCCTTGAGGGATTTGTCTTGATCACCGTACTTCTCTAGGTCGGTTTCCAGACCCTCAGCTTTCTTCCAAAGGTCCTTAGTTTCATTCGATTCCTCCAGCTTTAATGGGATAGGAAGTTCCGAATTAACGATCGCAGCGTGTAGTTGAACACAGTGTACTCTTCCCCGTTCGTTGATCCCGAAGAGCGCGACACCTTGAGACTCTTGTTGTAGAAACGCCTGGCTGGTGTGTTGGCAATAATCATTGGGAAGCGAGACACCATAGGGTAGATCATTAACATGAATGAGCTGATCGTTGGCCCGAGAGACGTCGTAAATAGTCATGAGACCATTACGTCTAGAGCTGAGGATAGTGGTAGCTGCACATGATACCCATCAAAATGTCAGGTCTATGGAGAGCACGAGGAGTTGTAACTCACGAGAATTATCAATGAAAAATGTATTAGTCCGCAATGTCCGATCGAATTGGCGATAGTGTTTGTACCCGAGTAACGGTTTTCCGGGGTACCGTAGATCAAGCCAGATGATCTGTGAAGTCGAGCAAAGGCGGACGAGGTTATCTTGAGCATGATTCTCGATGGCGGTCAAGAAGTCCTTTGAATATTCAGTATATATTGAATTGATTTGGTTTACCTGCCAAGTCTTAAGTGCATGTAGCAATGGTTGGTAAGAAGACACGTACTCGAAAGTCCAGTTGATCAACATTCTTCCCCGAGAGTATCATGCATTCCGTGGGTTTGCTTCCCTGCCTGACCCTCCAGAATGTGTCCGACAACGATTCTGGTCCTGTATAGAGTTTGGTTCTGGAAATATGTTATACAAGGATCACCGCGAGAAAGAGTCAACGCGTACATCGCCTTCTTTCCACCAGCCAAACTGCATCCATATATTCCTCCTTTGTTGTTCGCGAGCAAAACCTCGAACGGTTCCCTAGTCAGAGGAATCCAGACATCCATAATTGAAGCTCCGCCGGTGTCATAACTAGTGAAGTGTGTGATATCTCTAAGACCTCCAAGCAAAGTTGCTTCTGAATCAAATTCAAGGAGAGCCGTTGCACCAAACGTTCGGATACAAAGCCGAGTATCTATTGGATCTTCAGCCTGAGGAACTGTCGGCTAGGGAAGCAGAAAAGCTACCATTCTGAGAGTTCACAGCGGGAGATGAAGTTATTTGTGAGATGGGTGTATTAAATGTTCGAACAGGTGCGACCGTCGGTTTGATAGTCGTGCCTCTGGCCTCAATCAAGATAGGTGTCAAATCTAGGGTCCATTTAGACAACTCAGCGACTCGGTATGAGGACATCAGCTTACTGAGTTCAGAGCTTAGTTCACCCATAGGGAAGATCAGGTTTGTCGTCTTGTCAGAGTCAACCACAACGTCCAAAATGTCTCCTTCGAAAGGATCGAAGTCCTTGAGTCTAATAGTCTGGAGTGTATCCTCGGTGATTTGGCTCCGTATCAAGTCTGCAGAAACATCTATTTCTGGGAACCTTTTCCGTAGAAAATGAGTCTAAGAAACATGAGTCTTGAAGAATATTGGGATAAAAAAGGAGCATACTCCTTCATCAGCACGTTGATTGGCTGTAGCGATTGGCTCGAGCAATGGTGGCAATGTTGTAGCAGGAAATACATCAAGCAGCTGTGTAACATGATATCTATCTTCTTTCACCTTGTGAGATATGGAGTTTTGGGGCAGTGGGTCAAGGTCCTACCAACTGGGCGTGTAGACACTAGTGAGTCCCATTCAAAGCTGCCGTTGCTCTCCACCAAGGTTGCCGTGTCAATTACTCCATGTCCTAGGACTGGATAGTTTACGGTGATAGGATTCTTTGCTTGTTTGGATGGTATTTTAGTGGGGTTTGGAGGACGATGATGGGATGGCCAATGGCTCATTAAAATCAAAGTGAGCAATTTCCTTTTTGAGAAAGTGCGAGAATGACATTTTGCGTTTTCCGACGGGCTTCTGTCACAGACTTGGACTGTCTGGTCCACCATGCTCCGGCTCTGGGCTCACCGCCCCCAATCCCTCCTCTGCCCCAGATACTTTCATTCCACCACCGCTGCTGCCGTCTCCTCGTCTACCTCTACCGATGTCCAAAAAACCGACACACCCGCACCGACCAAATGGACCCCCGAGTCTTTACGCGTTGGTCTTATTGCGCGTAAACGCGGCATGGCATCGCTTTGGAACGACCAAGGTGCCAAAATTCCAGTGACCATCCTCCAGGTCTGTGTTCTTTGCTACTCATGGGCGTTGTGTATTTCTCATATGATGGTTCTGTTTGGGTAGGTCGAGAACTGTCAGGTTACTGCCAATGTTCGGACTGTCCGTCGGGACCACTCTGTGTATCACGCCGTCCAAGTCGCCGCTTCTGACAAGCCGGAGCGGACAACAACAAGACAAATGCTTGGTCATTTTAAGAAGGCGGGTGTTCCCCCGAAGCGTATCGTGAAAGAGTTCCCAGTGACGCCAGACGCATTGGTGCCCGTGGGTGAGACTCCCTAATTCACTTGAAATCCCCTTCCAGTTGTTAACGATTGCAGGAACGACACTTTCTGCAATTCACTTTGTGCCGGGCCAATATGTCGACGTAGTCGCTAACAGGTCAGTGTGACCATGGTTTATTATGATACCAGTGTACTCAATTTGATCTACAGCATTGGAAAGGGCTTCCAGGGCGGCATGAAGCGATGGGGCTTCCACGGTTTAGCTGCTAGTCATGGTGTCTCCATTTCGCACCGTTCTTCAGGTTCAACCGGGCAACATCAGGTCTATCTCTACCATCCACTCCATTCATCCTATTTACCTTGATCTTCCTAGGATCCTGGACGTATATTCCCCGGCAAGAAAATGGCTGGTCGTATGGGTGGCCAACGCGTCACAGCCCAAAATCTACCCGTCCTTCGCGTCGACACGAACCTGAACCTCATTTTCGTCAAAGGCGCCATCCCAGGAGTTGACGATGCACACGTTCTAATTCGTGATGCAAAGAAAATTATGGCCCAGGGAAAACACAACCAGGCCAAGGGTCTTTACGAGAAGGTTCTACCGAAGGGTGTCGACGACTTGCCGTTCCCCGCTGGTACCGCCGAGCTAGCCAAGACACTACCGCCTATTATCGAAGCACCCTCATACAGGAGAAGCCCGTTCATTCCTCGGGAGTAGATATATATACGCACCACAACATTAATATTAATTTGATTTTTTTCACTGATTTTTATTCATTTTTATGAGTTGAGTCACATGGTTATGACATAGATTGAACTCACGGTGCGCTTTCATTTTGGCTCCTTCACCTCCACGCAATGTTTGTTACTCTCCCTAATTTGTACCATGCATCAGCAGAATGGTGTGCATAATCGTATTCACACCCTGAGGTGTGTCCCAATAGGCTGATATTCGTGCACGACCACTCATATTTATCACAGGGGCGAGCAGTTCCGACATCTTCAGAATCTACGAGGCTCTCGATCACACCTAACCTCGAATAACATCCACACCGTCCCCTCCTTGCCTTTTCGCCTTCTCTCTCTCGCAGATACCTCGTTTAATCCCATTGATCGTGATGATAACTCACCTGTCTCCCGACCCAAATCCGCCTCGCGTCTGAATGAGGGCCAGCCTCAACACGATGGTACGTCTTTTCGACCTCCAGCAGGTCCCGCTCCACCAAAAAGCTGGACATTGAAGACGTACAAAGATCTAAGGGATGATCCGGCATGGAGAGCTCAGGCACTTGCTCTAATTTTCCGTCATCTCCAGCCTCAATCCTCATCTTCGTATACCAGTTCCACTTCCGATGCTCGACATCAACACACACATAACACAGTTCCATCTCTCTCACTTCTCTGTCTTCGACTCTTTATCACCACATGTACTACATCCGAATTCCGAGACCAAGTTGCGCCATATGTGCCTCCTCACCTGCGCAAAGACCTCATCCGGTTTACAGCGGTCCATTCTCCATTGAGCAGCGCAAAGCTTGCTGTGCTCTGGGAGCCCACTGGTCATGCACATGGCGAAATAATCATCGTAGGACCAGGCGCTGTGTTAAAGGACAATCATTTCATTCGATCACATGTTGGACAAACGAAAAATACAATCGGAGACGACGCAGAGGACACAACGACAATACAACGATCGGAAGGACCGGGAGAGGAGTTGGATTGGGAGGCGGAAGAAACTGATGTCGACAAGGGTTCACCACTCACGACGCTGATCCTACTCAACACATCTCTAGCCTCATCCACGCTTTTCAGCCTTCCTCTTACAATAACACACCTTGCGCTTATCAACATCTCTACGCCCGTGCCAATACATCGACTACCCAATGTATGCCCACTACTCGTTGTGTTTGACATTTCGTACAATTTCTGGCTGGGAGCGAACTTTAGCAGTGGAGGAGAGGGCCAGGGTACAACAGGAATACTAGGCGAACCACGCCGAGAGCCGATGATCAAAGCTGTTGTTGATCTGGGGAGGGTAGATTGGTGCAAGTGGCGTCATCTAAGGGTACTCGGTTTCCGAGGGAACTACGTCCCGGAAGACCTAGTGGAAAAGGTGAATGAGGGCAAGTGGGATGATATTGATATTGTGTTAGATAGTTGATACCAATTAACCCCAATAGAATTTGAATGCATAAGCTATTAACAGTGTATGTACACATGTGTGGATACAGTGGCCGACAGAAGAATGAAAGACGGAAGGGGAGTGTCTCTAGAGAGAACATGTGGGTGGCAACCGCAAGGTCATTATAAGTTATGTGACGTAAAGTCGTCATGATGCATGGTCACTCGTGGCAGAACAAAGTAGAATGAGAGACAGGTGTGCCTACCGCAGCTCAAGGAAAGTTTGGAGGTTAAATGGCGGCACAACCTATTGTTATAGTGTTAACACCAACCATGCACCAAATGATAAGATCCCTACATCAGAATCTGGCGCCTGCTTCGTTGGCAAAGGTGGCGTGGGCGTCCGCTGGGCCTGATTCGTGGGTGGTAGAACAGCCCCAGGCTTCGCTTTAATCTTCATTTCATTCGCCAGTGCCCATAACACCGTCGTGTATCTCGCTATAACCTCAATCTTCGAAGTCGGCGACTGGCCAGTACGAACTGTGCCCCACACCAGCATGATATCAATGCGCCATTCAACAGCCCACCATACGAAAGAACGTACCAAGAATAGCTTTATTAATCTGTTCAGCAACTGCCTCCCGTCTCTCCATTGACAGGTACCTTGCCAAGGGACTACTCTCTGGTACGGGATATGCTAATAATGCACCCACGTTGACCAGCTCCTGCACATACAGCTCCTTCTCCTGATTACCTATCTGGTCCAAAAGTGCATAAAGTTTCTGGCCCTGCTGGATCAACTTGAGCACATGCGGATCATCACCAACCTCGATAGCGGTAGGGCCAGAAGCAGAGCCCGGAGGAGTTACTTCCTCGCCTTCGCAATCAGTAGGTGCATCCATATCGGTGTCCGCCTCAGCGTCGGTGTCCATTCCATCGTCTGTGCGCGAGGTTCCATCCGAATCCAAATTCGAGGGCTCAGACGCTGAGGAATCTGACATGTCAATCTCGTGTGTCTGGAGCGAAGGCGAAGAGTACACCAATGGTTTCGTTCTACACAATTCTGTAAACCCGAGAATGCGAAGGTTGAGGAGGAGGTGCCGAGAGTCGGTGGTGGTTGGTATCAGGTGTTTACTTGCGTTCATAGCTTCCAGTGAGGATGGGTAAGAAGCCGGATTCTGCTTGGAACCGTTTGGTGTTGGCGGTGCAAGGACAGATGGAAAATGTTCGTTCAGGAGCTCGATGGCGTCGTCCACACGACCAGAGAGGATCTTGACCCGAATCTCTGCGTTATACTACCCGTAAATTCTGAGCCGACTGCCAGCACCCTAGAGATAGCGTACCATTTCGCAATTCAGCCTCTCGGAGAGTCTCCTTGCTCAATTCTAGGATCTCGCCGCCGGCCGAGATGGCACTCTCCTTGGGCTGTGGAATCTCATCCCCGTCGGCGTCCAGGTGCCGAACTGTGCTATCCTTACCGAACGCAGCGGCGGTACGAGTGTAACAGCGGTGACAGAGGTAATCCATTACCAACGACCTCTATAGAAGATGCCATCATATGAGTATATGTCATACTGCGCCAAACCCTGCAGGTCGGACTGAATAACTAACCAACTGGTATGCTGTAGGATCCGCCGAAGGACCTTTGGATGCTTTGGTGTTCTTGCTCGACGAAGCCGCATTAGTCGCTGGAGATGGTAGTAGAGGCGGCATTGGGTCGATGGTAGTGGAAGGAGAGAGAAGAGTGTGTGGGGATAAGTACGGAGGTTGAGCCAGGCACAGGTCGGAGTAAATCCAGCCCCCCGTCGATCTCTCACACATCATCCCGACCGCGTCATCAAATTATCAATTATCATACGTATGAATAAGTATACACTACGACCATGAATCTGCATAAATGGTACATTAACTTCCCTACTCATCTCATTGCCGACCACCAGGCGCCGAAGTCCTGTTTAATCTCCGTGACCTGCGTTTCTTCTCTTCCGGCCACTTTCTCACAGAAACCTGTTGTACGGGGTTCAATGAATATGCGTCATCATGACCAACCATTGACTAATTTACCTTGTTGTCATCAGTCGCCAGCTGCATGCCAGATGCTTCCATGTGTCCAGCATAGTGGTTATTAACAAGATACCCAAACGCTTCCACAAAGTCTGGGTCTGTGACCTTTGCCCAGGCTCTTGTTCTCAGGAGCTCAGCATGAGCTTCGGGTATGCCTCCGAGTTCGTCTTCGGTGGGTTGCAATAAGTCAATTTGGTAGTCTTTACAACCAGGGCACTGCCACACGTGTTGTGTAGGTTTCAGTGCAGGTGGTAGACCAAGGTACCACGGCATCTGAGTTAACGTCCTATCGGGTTGGAAACCACCCTCCGAGTCTGAATCTGTTGCAGATGCGGTGGATGCATCGCTGAAGCTGTCGTCATAAAGGTAATCGACTGATGCAACACGCCGCTGGGGAAGTTTCGAACGTTCTTGTCTCTGCACCTGTAGTACTTTCTTTGCTACTCGAGTGGGTGACACCGCAGGAGAAGTAGGTATGAGTGCCTATAGCAAGTTATATAAGGGAGGAGAGGGATCCTATGATATCACTCACATTATTCTGGATTACTCTCCTGTGTGTCCAGGGTACTGGATTTGCGAGAGCAACTCGCAAACATTGCTCCCACTCTTCCACAGTTCCACCAAACCGTGTAAGGTCAATACCGGCCCCTGGATCACTACCGGCATCCCTATCTTCATTCCAAGGCATCCCCCACCGCGATCCTTGAGCACGAGCTTCCTGCCTAGCAATTTTGACTTGTCTCACAAATTGGACCCACTGTGGTATATCCAAGTACTTGGTATTCGGCGACGAAGAAGTAATCTGGTCAGCCAAAATCCACTCGGCTTGACGAGCGAAAATTCCTCGGATTTCAGCTTTATGTATTGGTCGTAGGTGCCGGGGCTTTTTGAGTTTCATGTCACCCTTCTTTGGGTCAAATTCCTCGCCATTAGGAGGACGATATATGATGCGGAAATACTTGTCCATGGGGTGGACTTGTGCGAGGTATTGATTGACTAGCCAGTCGATATTGCGGTTTTGTATAGGTGTATCCGAACCGTCGATCAGTTCATGGATGAGACGACGTAGCCGGTATCGTTCGAGGAAATTACGACTAAGCTCATAGGTCTTTGGGTCCAGATCCTGGATGCGAAATGAGCGGTGCCTAGATGTTGAACAGTCATTGAAGACGGTCTTGTATCAGTGCTAATAAATATTACTCACCGATCTTGGGCCTGTAGGACTAACGCTCTAGGGTCATCATTGACTACATAATACCCGTCAGCGCTTCATAACGTGGATTCAAAGAGCCACTGACGCGTCATGTATGCTGCAGTGAGGTTTTTGTAAAACTTGAGCCAGACCGAAATCTTCGACCCGCTGTTCACTCCGTCTCCATAGATCGCTTCCAACGTCAACCGACTGGGTTTCCCGACCGTCCTCATATCATCATCTCTCTTCCTCAAGTCATGTTGTAACCACTCCTTCCCAGTAGTCGATAACCAACTCAACTTGTCAATGGTGAGTTCGCCAAATACTTGAACGCTCTGTTTGACAATCCTACTTGTTGACGGTGGCTGTTTGAGAAATTCCGTATCGTCGAGGCTGGCAGCGTAATATGGTGATGAACTGAGATGGTCGGTGGGAGGGGTAATGACAGCTTTACCCAATGTAATTTCCCCCGCATTTCATGTGAACTGCGGTGAGTATTGGTCGAGTGATAGGACCTCCTTTGCGTGGCCATTCTGGATTCAGTATTTGAAAGTCAGGATAGGGGCCGAACGGATCCTCGAGGAGATCGCTGAAGGACATGGTGGCATTTACAGTGTAGCAGTCTATAACGCCCACCCCTGTTGATAGGAGTCTGATCCGTCCCACGTGAATCTGAACTTGCTTCTGGTTCCCGTTCATGACAATCCTTATACCCTCATTCAGAAACTTGCTCCTTGCAAGTGTTGCCATACGCGTCGCGTTGATCATCTATAGTGAATGGCATGATGCAAGGTCTCTCGTCAAGTACACGGATGTCGATTACCGAGTTTTTACCGACGCTGCTCGTTTCGTCCTACACCCTTGTAGCGGCAACAAGGCCCAAGGACCTCTACTACAGTGGCTGGGATATGACATTCCTATCGGGGAGTGAGTATGAGTATGTTCATGGGAATCATTAGAACTAACATTCATGACGTAGTCCGTATACCAGAGATACCTACCGCTACACACCACTCTTAGCACTCCTGCTTACGCCAAACATCTTTCTTCATCCATCCTTTGGGAAATATGTCTTCGCGGCGTGCGATGTCATCAATGGCCTTATCATCTACAACCTCCTCATACAACATATTCTCCCGAAATCCTCTATCAGAGCTCAGGGCTCGAAGGAAGGCACCCAGGCATCCACCTCTTTGGATGTCAAAGTGAATAATAGAGCAATACTCTACACAGCAATCCACCTTCTTAATCCAATGGTGTTCTCCATCTCAACTCGCGGCTCCTCCGAGTCTGTTCTATCCCTCTTCATCCTAGCCACTCTACACGCTCTCTTGAATGAGCACTGGAATGTCGCTGCAATCCTTCTGGGTATGAGTATACACTGGAAAATATACCCCGTCATATATGGTGTCAGCTGTGTGTGTCTAATTGGTTCTCTCAGCCCAAACCCCAAAAACTGGTCAAGGACGCTCGTGAATCTACAGACTGCCAAGTTCACACTCATAAGTGCCGGGACATTCATTCTTCTTGGAGGCTTTTGTTACGCACTGTACGTTCTTCAAGCCCTTTCTGGGAATAGATATCCTCACTAACACCCTTGAGTAGTTGGGGATACCCGTTCCTCTACGAATCATACCTCTACCACCTGCACCGACTTGACCACCGACACAATTTCTCTCCCTACTTCTACCTCACATACCTCACCTATCCTAGTCTTAATCCTACCTCTCCCACCTCTCCCACCACCCTTCTCACATCCCCTCTCACGAGTTTCCTCCCGCAGCTCCTGCTTTCTCTGGGCACTGGCCTCGCCTTTATCTCCACCGACAAAAACAATCTCATATTCTCCTGGTTCATACAGACCTCGGTCTTCGTGATATTCAACAAAGTTTGCACGTCCCAATATTTCTTGTGGTACCTTCTCCTTCTCCCGCTGCTCCTCCCTAATTTACATATGTCACGCCTGAAAGGGGCTGCGTGCGCGGTCGTGTGGATAGGCACACAGGCACTGTGGTTAAGTGAGGCGTATAGGCTCGAATTTCTTGGTAGGGACGTGTTTCTGGCTTTATGGGTCCGCGGTTTGATTTATGTTGTTGGGAATTGTGGGATTTTGATGGTTATCATGGAGTCGTACAAAGCATAATACATAATGGATGCCTTGCTTCGGGTTAATATTATGTGTATTCCATTTGAATCCGGTATAAGATTGAGTTGGTAATCGTACACATTAGAAACGAAAATGTTCGTGGAGGTGGATGTGAAAAGATATTCATATCCGCACCATCAATAGCAATGAAGAAAACTAAGCTAGGACAACAAACGAGAGCATGAAAGAACGTGATGGTAAAGCACACCTCTAGGTCACCCACTGACCGACCTCACAATTCGTGTGGCTCGTCCCCTCATCACCCCATCGTCAACAGTGCCACCACCGATACTATTAAGATGTGGCTGTTGCGTATATGAATTTGGGTGATGTGGATGAGGGTGATGGGGAAAAGTATGATGATCATGAGGATGATGATGGTGTCTGGCTAGTGCATCACCAGCGAGTAATCCTGCACGTTCTTCTTCTACGTCTACACCAACCTCTAGAGTTGCAGTATTACTCCTGCTTCTAGTAGTATATCGCTTCTTGTGTTTCGACTTGTATATGAACGACTGTGTGACAATCGTTACGTCAAACATCAGTGTTCCGCCGCTCCCGAGTAAATATCTTGTAAGCAACGATCAGTAGCTGAAACATGTATTGACTATGAGTGAAACTCACGGAATACTCTCTTTGAGAAACGCAGTGGCTTGCGCCGGCGGAAGATGCATATTGGGCGAGAGAAGAATCGAAGCAACGTAGAAGACATTGCCCAAAAACGCGAATACAAAGAGGTACATGGACAAGCCCTGTTTGCCAATTTCAGTTCACTAGTTAATCTATCAGGAGCGGAGTGAAGAAGAGACCCACCTCCACGGACTTTCTAACAAACTGAAAGATAGGGGTTAACGTTATTTATGTGCCAAGGACATGAACGTCAAACTCACATTCTTCCAAATTTGGGGTAATCGGGATGTGAGGTATAGGGTGGTGCATAACCAAGCGAAAATGCGGCCAAGAACACGTTCCATCGAAGGGGCAGTAGTTTTGGGTTCATGGGGTGGGGGCGCAGGGTCTACAGGTAAGGCATCCTGATCCTCAAGAGCCAAAGGCATCTCCAGGACGACAGCGGCAGTCGACGGTCTTGCCATAGAGGAGACAGTCGTAGGCACAATTGGAATATCCGAACTCTTACTTATCGGAGCCTCTGACAACACTCTCCCAGCACTCGGATTGTTGATAGGCAGGCCCTGCCGAGTACCCAGGAAAGTTCCAACACCGAACAACGCCCATACACTTAAAAAAAGCATAGTCGCACTCTTTTTTCTGGCCCTCGAATTCCTCCGATTCGCAGCGGTCAGAGGCGGGGATAATGCCTCCGCTGTAACCGCCTCCTCCACATCTTCAGAACCCCTCCCTAATGATCTTCCTCTCCTCACACCACCTATATTTACACCAGGAGGCGAAGCGAACGAAGACGCGATAGTCGATAGGCGACCCGTACTGCCGCCACCACGAATTCTATGCCTTTCTATACTCCATGACACGCGCTTCCTCCCGATATTTCTGCCGCCCTCTGAATGAAAACTATCGGCCAACGCAGTAACACCTTCATCCGTTTCCTCATCCCCATCACAGTGATATTCGCGTGCCAAGGGAATATGGGACGTGAGGCTGCCGGAACCATCTGGTCTGAGGATAAGGTCCGAATCGTGCCGGCCATGGTGTGCGGTCTCGCTGTCCTGTTGGGCGGCGAGTGCGGCCGCAGCCGCTACATTCGCAGCGACTGCTGAGAGGGTTCGGTAGCGTGTTGTGCTCCCGCCGACCGAAAGTCTGCGAACAACGGAGGAGGAATGGTGAGGGTACGAAGCTGTTGCGGAAAGTGTTTGAGGTTTAGTGCGTCGTTGGTAATAAAGGAATTGAACGACAAGGACGAGGTCTACGCAAACGAAATACGTTGCGAGCCATCGCTGTATGATGAATTGAATGAGTTTGATCGAGTTGAGATTGGGAAAGGTCAGAGGCAACCAACTTGAAAAGGAAGTTGATGAGTGAGTATACAGCCTATGAGGTTAGAAAAATCGCCTGGAAGGTTATGAATGAGCCGATGAGTGCGACCAAGGCAGAGGGAGGCCCACCGAGGAACCAATTAGCAAGGAAGGGCAAGGCGAGGCCTTCGCAAGACTGCCGACGGATGTTCTCGAGGACCTGGCTAGAAAATTAGGACGTCAGATGGATTACATTTTACGGTGACTATGAGAGTCTACACACGGAAACTGAGCGCCGAGCCAGCAGGCGATAGAGGTGTAGCCGAGAAGATCACTGAGGAGGGCAGAGCCAGGCATGGGGGTATGGGGAAAAGCTTGGTGCCGAACATAAGGGCTTATCTTTCATTAGAAATCCCATCCTAGTGGCTTCTTCCGCTGCACCCGCCCTTTTCGGGTTTCTAGTGGACGCTCTCTCATTTTCGCCGTCATGGCATGTACACTGCAACTGACTCCTCCGGGCTTTGCTCCTACGCGTATCAGGCCAGTGTCACTTGACGCCGGACCATAGCGGACCATTTCGCTCTCCACTGATGTGCTTCTGATCCTATCCTACAGTGAATCCTTGGCCTTCGCGTAGAGGCTCAGTCAAGCGCACGACAGCAAGTGAATGAGCCTCGGGAGTCGGCACTGTACCGGATCTCCCACCTAAGGGTCAGACTAATTGACTCCGGATACAGGTGGATAGAGGCCTGAATATACAACGGTGTTTTCATGGAGATGTACTGTATTCTGCTTATCATGATGTTCATCCGCTCTTCTGTCAACGCGGATAGTAGTCCAAGAATAGTGTGTCCAATATTGCTTGCCTCGTTGCAAGGAACACACGATACGGAAGTCCTGATCCTGTGTTCCAATCCTGGTTGCTGAAATCACACAGACGTGGCGTCTGATCAGGCTATAGCATGCGCTACCTCACTTGATAGTCCTTATCGGATTTATCATACGAAACTTGGGACGCACGATACAGGTTACGTCTGAACCCTCAATCTGCGCTTGTAGGTCCACGTTTGCGTTGGGACACTTGATAATCGAATCACGTGCTATCACACAAGTCTCGTGTACGATCCCCGCCCATTTCCTAATCTCTTAAAAGCCATGTCCCGCCCTCAAGGCAAGAAACGCTCCGCCACAACCTCCGACACATCCCGCGACACCAGTTTTCCTTCCACACCATCCCTCCCTCAACACACCGCCAAGAAAACTCGCTTCGTCGACCCAGATGACGACCCAACCAACTTTGCCGAACAGGTTGACTCTGCCCTCGAGGCTCCGGCACGCAAACGTACCGTGAAGAATGAGGGTTACGAATCTGACTCGAGCGACGATGGCGAGGGTGTCGTGTATTCCCGCCGTAAAGATGGAGATGGTGCAGAGGAGGAGGAGGAGGATATGTTTGCTGCTGCTGAAATGGCCTCACCGAGCGGTGATAGGGGTGCGGATTTGACCGGTGAAAAGAAGAAAAGTGAAAAGTATATGAGGTTGGGTGACATTGAGGGTCAGGTATTTGATGCCACGTCTGACGATGAAGAGGAAGAGGAGGAAGAGGAGGACGAACCAGAGGACGAAGACGATGCTGAACGGCGAAAGAAAGCTGGTATGGGCTATGAGATGTCCTCCTTCAACATGCGCGAAGAGATGGAAGAAGGCAAATTCACTGCTGATGGGATGTATGTCCGGACATTCGATCCTCATGGTGTACATGATCGGTGGATGGACGGCCTCAGCGAGAAGGAGATTAAGCTCGCCAGGAGAAGAAAGAAACACCAAGAAAAGCTTCAGAAACAGAAACAAGAAGAGGAGGAACGCGAGTTTAGGGAAAGCGGTGGAAAAGAATCGATGGAGAAGCAACTTCTTCCATATCTTAAGAAGGGCGAAACCGTTCTTGAAGCTCTACAGCGACTAGGTGCCCAAGCAAAGAAAAAGCAAGCTAAAAACAAAAAGTACGTCCCCCGTAGTATCGTATTTGAGCGCCTAGAGAACCGACTACCTTATCCAATAGAAGTTCAAAGTTGCCATCAGATGCAATGGCGGTTGACCCAAACAACTCTAAGCCATCATCACTCACAGATGTTGAAGTAATAACACACCTTGCATCCAACCTCATGTCCCTTGGCGATGTCGAAGTCTACTCCAAAACATACGAAGAACTTGTCCGTGATGTCCGTCGCTCTGGCATCGTCGACCAGAATTGGGATCCTCCCTCTGCTGACATCAAGTTTGAATACACGTGGAACGCTCTAGGCGCGGATGACTCGCAGACATTTGGTCCTTTTGCGGAAGAGGATATGCAATCCTGGTTCAAGGCTTCATATTTCGGTTCTTTAGGGGAAAAGGTCAAGGTCCGACCAGTTGGTGGCGAGTGGCTAGATTGGGATGATGTTTTTGGGTGAACAGTACGAACTAGATTACTCTTGCTCCTGTTCTTCGCATTAACCCTTGGATATAATGTATTAGTATTTGTACAATGTAGCTATAGTGTAATGGAATGATGATTCGACAAAGTGGAGTGATATACAATGAAACTAGTGGCTGATATATTGAAAGACGAAAGAAACCTCTGGCAGGCCAACCTCGGCGCGCAACAGATCGTCATGGTTGTTCTTTAGTTCGTCATTCGTAAAGTGGTTCCACCTTGTGAAACAGTTAACATCGTTGCGTAAACAAGTTTAGCATAACATACGTGCTGGCATCACCATAAAGCAAAGCAGGCGACTTGACCACCTGCTTTCCACCCTTACACCGTTTGCATTTGAAAGTTTCATGGGTATCACATAATGTCTTCTCGTTAAAGGTAAACAGCTGCCGAAGAGCGTCCGATGAAAAGTGACGCTCGGTATCTTCCTTCTCGTCTACAACCGCAGAGGATAGGGCTTGCTTATTTGCTTGACGTTGGAAGATCTTTTCTTCGATCGTACCGGTGGATATGAACCGATAGACGAAACCTGAAATGATGATTATTAGTCAACATGATAAATGGTTGAAACACGGCACCTACATTCTTTCTTCTGACCATCACGCCAGACACGAGCAAGTGCCTGTTGGTCAGCAGCAGGGTTCCAGTCTGCAACACAAGTCAGTCGCGCCGCGCAGTCTAAGCATTTGGTAGCGTACCAGGATCGAACAAAATAAGCCTGTTAGCACCGATGAGATTGATACCGCAACCGCCGGCTTTACTACTCAGCAAGAATATGAATTCTTTGCCATTGGGATCGTTGAACTGGTCGACTAATTTCTGTCGCTTGATGACAGTCATTGTCCCATCAAGGCGGAAGAATCCATACCTAGTAGCAAGGACGACGGGTTCAATATGGAGAGTTAGCACATACAGGTCGATTACTACACACTTCTTATTCCGACACAACTTCTCAAATAGATCAAGAGTTTGGGTATAATTGCTGATTAGTACAATCTTATCATTAGTTTGTGTTTGTATCTGATGCAAGAACCTTGACGCCAATCAGTTAGGTGATACCTCCAACAGTGACGGACTTACCTGTCCAAAACGACGAATTTTCCACCCCATTCAGACATAAAGGCAGGATTTCTATTGCTTCTACTGGTACTTTTCGGACCGACATAGTCCGGAGGAAGTAAGCTCTCTGATCCTTTGAGCTCTCCTGGAAGATCGAGAAGATCGGGATGATTGCATAGTTTCTTGAGAATATTAATAGCTTTGAGAGGCTGAGAATCTGTTCCGCGTAGTAGTGCCTTGATTTCGGGTGAAGTGATGAATAGACGGTATAACGAAAGCTGGAAGTCGGACAAATTGCAGAAGACCACCTGCTCGTACTTGACGGGTACTAGTGTACCTAGGTGTTCAGCGAATATCTGGCTCGGAATCAGGAAAATTAGCCTACAGTATTTCGATAGCAAATCATTAGTTCGACGGATGATAAATTTCATGACGAGTGAGCCAAGTTCTTTGAGCTTCTTCTCACTCTGGGCCTTAATTTCATCGCTGGCAAGAGAGTCACGACCACGGATGATGGCATTCTCGAAGTTCTTGCGAAAATCATTCTTGGAACCCAGAAAACCAGGGTTGGCGAAGTTCAGAAGGGAGAAGTATTCGGAAAGGTCATTCTAGACAATGAGGTCAGCAAATGTTGATATTCATGCCATGTAGCTTGTACCTGGATGGGAGTACCAGTTAAAATAACGCGGCGTTTAGCGTCTAGATTATTCAGAGTCTGGAAGGTTTGTGAGTCTGTCTCATTGTCAATTCCCGGTTGCAGATTGATTCCAAATTCTGACATACCCGAGTTCTTCAGCCGATGTCCCTCGTCACAAAGGAGTAGCCCGATGCTACAATTCGCAAGGTATATAGTCAGTGTACGCAAAGTCTCATAGGAAACGATCATGACTTTCG
The DNA here is from genome assembly GCA_003315915.1 of Macrolepiota dolichaula. Classification (NCBI taxonomy): domain Eukaryota; kingdom Fungi; phylum Basidiomycota; class Agaricomycetes; order Agaricales; family Agaricaceae; genus Macrolepiota; species Macrolepiota dolichaula. The sequence goes on from QFDT01001345.1 coordinate 27,199, forward strand.
AGAGCTTAATTAGTGGCGGCCTTGACAAAGCTGAGGATCATTGGATCGTACCTGGTTGAGTAACATTTCGACCTCGAGCGGAGACCCATCGCTGAACTTTTGGCAGCAGCACTGCCTTTCCACCTTTACCATCGACTGCTAGCGGTGTTATGGCATCTTTGCCCAACCATTTCACTGATTCAAAGTGTGGGTCAAGGATGGAGGCACGACTCGCCCGTCCACTTACCGAGCTCATTGGCCCAGTTCTTGACCAAACTAGATGGGCATACAATGATGCATTTTTCTATGGTGGGCCTGGCTGCATGGGGTGACTGTCTCAGCAAGGTCCACATTAGTGCAATACACTGGAGCGTCTTTCCAAGCCCCATTTCATCGGCCATAATGCACCCATATTGGTTATCCACTACCATGCCCGTTGTGCATTTATACAGAAACTAAATGTGGTCAGCACAATATCCTCCGCCACTGGATAAGGACCCACTTTAACCCCTTCGATCTGATGTGGTCGGAGGACTTTGGACAATTGAGGATCGATGACCACAGGCACTTTCGGCACTTTCTCCTTCTCGCCATTTTCTCCCAGTATCTTTCGCAGACTTTTGTGGGGATTATACATCCCAACCGTCTTGACCTTCGCCTCTTCTTCTGCTCTCGCCTTTGCCTCTTCTGCCTCTCTCTCCTTCCTCTCCTCGTCGGTCTCTCGATTGTCAGTGGTCGGGTCGAACAGCACAATCGCATGATCCTCCATTGGATCATGCAGAGGTCTAGGAATGACCTTGGCTTGAGGTCGAATCCCGAGAGAAACGTTCGATAGCGCAGGTGTAACGAGCGAACCGTCCTTGCCCTTTATAGACGGCAACGAAAATCGGCGACCGACCACCTGACCGAAAGGTGTAGGTCTGAAGACTGGATATTGTTTTTGTCTTGCAAGTAGCTCGTCCTCGTTAAGGTAATCCATATCCTTATTA
>QFDT01001345.1:28251-77465 GCA_003315915.1 Macrolepiota dolichaula
GTGGCTGCACCCGCTCCAGAGATTTTGCAATTGTTGGAGGCTTGAACGGGAGATTCACACGTGTACTTTCTTGAAGCCTGCCCAGAACCTTGCCATCAGCTGTCACTGGTACTCGCTTGAGCATGGTAGGAAGGTGTGATAAGCAGAGGACTTCAGCGTAAGGTGACGCGCACATGCTACGGCGCGTAAATTGGGTCACGTGGTCGCGACAGTTAAGACAGCGTTATGTATATATACAGCTAGATGATAGGTAGGAGATACAAGACAAAACATGGCAACGATAGCATCCACTCATACGAAAATGATAAAGATGATAAATCACCCCGAGGTTATTTGGGGCTAGGACTACGAGAAAGACATCCAATTCAATCAAGCATTCCCAGCGGAAAGAATATATTGAGACCATATAGTATCATCAGCATTTGCGGTGGCGTCCGCAAAGGCAGAGTAATCTTCAATGGAGACGTGAGTAACGAGTATACCTTCTGCAGAGAGAAGACTTGATGGAATGTTCAGTCTCTGGGTAAACAAGGCACTACTTGAAGCACAGAATGCAAGTAGATCTCGATCAATCATTGTGACAAACTGAAAAAATGAAGTCATGACGTTGAAAGGGTCCTAGATGGACAAACTTACCAGCTCGCCACTGAATAGGCGTTTGATCAAGTGCTTGAAATTCACATCGTGAGCGTCCACCTCCGGGGACAATCGAACACGTGCAAAGGAACCCTTGGTTCGTAAGGTTCCTAACAAATCGATCGCATGGGATCCGCTGTAGAATTTCCCTGGCGGTCCGCGCTGCGACATGGCAGAACAGGGGAACGTTGAAGCTGTGATAGCATCGACAAAGAGGACGGGTATTGTGGTTGAAGCGTCAAGGTTGATTTGAAAAAGTATAGAACTAGATGATGATTAGATATGAAGAAAGCGAAAGTCCGGTGAACCTACGATGCATCAACATTTGTATCATTCATCTCCAGAACTGTGGCATCAGTTCCCAAGCCCCTATAAGAACATTTGAGAATATTTCATAATGCGGTCATAAAATGTTTATCAGCTTACAGCGGGCCAAAGATGGTTGAACGCCTCCAAGCCGGATTGTCATCCACGTTAGAGATAGTGGTCGGAAAAAGACTTTCTTTTATCGTAGGTGACAGGATTTCACTTCGGTAACTAGACGCATTAGCGAATAGAAAACATATGGGTAGCGAAACTTACCTCTCTGATCCCATGAGCTGTGCGGTGGACATAGATTTGAGCTTGTCTTCGTCCTCATAATCAGATAGGGTCGCAGAGCCTGGATCGAGACCTGCCAATTGCAACAGTTCATCAGGCTTCGGAGCCTCGACAGGGATTAACTCCATAGCCACTTCAGACACATCGCGCTGCACCTCCATGGCCTCGTCTTCGGCTAGATCATTCATTGACACCACACGATGTCCAGGATTTGTTTTTCCTCTGACGCTCTTGAGCTTCCCCTTTTCAGTAGTCAATAATGTTGGAGATCGTATTATCAAGCCACCAGATGAACGTCCGGGTCCAGGTTTCCGTCGTTTGGGATGTGATATTTGTTTTTCAGTGCTCGTCTCTTTTTCGGGCTTGTCTTCACTATTAGACTTAGATCTAGCCTGGTGATCGCTCAACAGTTTCACGAGTGGGTTGGCAACACGCGCCCGGTGCAAAGGCATAGTCGTATTGTCCTTCGCCGGTAATGTTGTGATATCTCGATCGGACGGTTCGTTTCTGTCAGGAGTATTTGACACAAGCAGATCCTCATTGATCTCCAGCTCAGGCGAAGCTATACGTTGGGGGGAGTTTGAACCTTTCCCTTGTACAGGGTGCGCAGCAGGCAAATCATTGAACAAGGTTTCCGAGCCGAGTTTCACCGGTGAACCGGTGTCTGTCAGAAGCAGGTTTGGTTTACTGTGGAACAATTCGAGCGTCTGTCGTGGTCGTTTTGGAGAATGATTGTCCTCGACGTCTGTATCATGGTCATATTCTCGCTTGCGCGATTCCTTGAGTGGGGCGAGTTCCACATCTGGGGCGCCTTCAGTGGACCCCTGTCTTCGTTTAATTTCCTTTGTAGGTGACTTTCCTTTCTCCTTGACCTTGCTTTCTATAGGGCGAAGTGAGTTTTTTGCTGAATATACCAGGTCGCTACATACTCTTGGGTGGCCCAACAGGTAAAAATACCTCTCCTGCCGTGAACTGCTTTAAATCCCGATAGTCCCTACCACCAACGTCGATGCGCTCCCAAAATCGCGACAATGTTTCTTCGGAGCCCTCTAGATGTTCGATCGGCTCCCAGCTGAAATTATGAAAGCCCATGAACTTCACAAAAGTAGCATTAACCAATTAGACACTCACGTGTCATCCTCAGGCGAGTACCCTTTCCACTATTATTACTTCCTTAGCATTACGCCAACGATGACTGAACGATTGGAACGTTACCCGAACTCGAAATTTCTAGGGATTGGAGTTAGTTATATTGACTGGAGAGTGACGCCGCTAGCCATATAGTCATACCCAAAACAGTGTGTGCTTACGATTCTTCTTTTCCACACGAGCCTCCAGTATTGACTCTGAACAATTAGGATTAGTTGGTATCTCAAGGGACAATGCAAACCAAAGCCTACCAATCTCATATTCTTCTTCATCTGAAGCCATGGTATTCGGAACAAAAGGAGAGACTTGGATATATGCACGTATACAAGATTCCGAGGAGAATGACCACGGGAACTAGCTTGTGGGTTCGTCGTATGTATATTACCCTGTTGATGCACACGTGCCTTGTTCCACTACGCGGATCGTGACAAATAACGACAAATAGCTCCTTCGTCTTCTGCATTTTGCGTTCGCTACGGATTTTTGAAGTATTACAACGGTGTATCGTATAAGCAACCGAAATCAAGATATTTGTATGTACAACTATATAATAGGTGATAGATAGTATTGAATTCCATACAACTACAAACTTTGTCAATAGCCCAGTGTAATCCTTGTTGGGCGACATGATTACAACAGGTACGGCGATCACAGGCTCTGGGAGCATTGTGATTCATCCTCAAGTGGCCAAGACGGAAAAGGAAGAACGCGGGACATAATAAGACTATCCTTGACCCAGTTCCAATCAACAGTACGGGCATGCACGTAGCTCCTTACATACTGTTCCTTCTCGCGAATAACCAGGAGATCGTATTGCGAGAGCGTGGTGGAAGCAGAAGAAGCGTCGCGAACGGCTTCAACTCTCTTTGCGCCCATGGCCACGATGATACGGATGATATAATTGGCGGCCTCTCCAACCTTGTCCGTGTCCTAGGAAGCGCGTCAAAAAAGCTGGAAGTGTGATCATGAAGATATACTCACCTTGCTCTTGGGCGTTATATCCGGCCCAACGCACAGGACGGATTGTCCGTCAAAAATTCTAGGGGCAATGGGATTCTTCATGATGGAGATGAGCTGATCTACTTCATTGCCCCAGCTGAGGTCAACCTGTTGTGAAGGGAGAACATTAAATGATGCGGGTCGACCTTGTGGCAACAGATGTGGACGCCAGTCCAATTCCCTCCCCTATTAATATAGCTTGAGTGAGCGTTGTCATTTCAACGAGAAAAATATTACTTACCGCTTCGAGGCAAGAATACAGCCAATTAACCGATAAACAAGGAATCCCCAGCGCCAGCGCCATCAGGTACTTGGGCTTGTGGTTGCAATCATCCGCCAGTAAGAACAGGCGCTCTAATTCCCTTGGCTCTCCTACCCAATCCACCTTTTCGCGCTGAATAATCCATCGGTTCGGTGGATGCGAGATATCCATCTTGAGATACTTGAACAGATCATCAACGAGGATTCCACCGCTGTCCCGGACAGCGCTGAGAATATCCGAACGAGACCGACCATCCCTAGTTTTATCGCTGCTATTGTTTCCACTCAGACTGACAATCAAGCCGACTTTTCGCAGGAACTTGTGCAGTGACCGTGGACCCTTATTGTTGGAAAGGAAACTTGCTGCCGATCGAGATGGTGAAGGTGTAGGTTTGGTGCTAATTTCACGGATGATTGGAATGATTTTTCGGACATCAATAATCCGATCTTGCCATTCCCTATTAATCGTGCTCGTCGTGATACCAGCGTCTTTCATGTCGATCTCTGCTTCTTCTCCTTCAATGACAACATTGATCCTGTTTGTTCGGTGATTGACCTTGAGGACTTTGCAGTCTGTTGCCTGCCCCCCGACACGCACTTTGTCCCCAGGACGTAGAGAGTTGATCCGCATAGAATCTGACCTGACAGATGCTTCAAAGCCATCTTGAAACTTGATATTATAGGTATCGCCAGAAAGGTGTTCATGGACAGTCCCGGCATACCACAAACCATTTTTGCTCCATAAAGCAAATACGTGAGTCACGTCTGTTCTGGATATGGTCGAACCAGTAGATTTGAGCCGTTTGTTAAGCCGCGTCCGGGGGGTGACCGTGCTTTTGGGTGGCCGTCCACGTTTACGCTTCAGGCTTTGTTGAGGGATTTCGGGCTCCATATATTCTTCTTCATCCATCATAGGCTCCGTAGCGCTCTCACTGTCAGAAATTTCATCCATCTCTACATCAGGATCGGCCTCACTTTCCACAGTCGCAGATCGGTGGCTTCGGGTAGACCTTGGCACAGACACAGTCCGAGATGCCTTGCGCACAGGCTGTTTCCCCTTGTCCTTGGATGCAGCTGCCGCTTTGAGGGTCGGTTTCCGAGCACGAGAAGGACGAGCATGGTCTTGACCTGGAACGGAGGAAGGGACGATGCTTTCGTGAGACATGTCAACAGACTTGACAGTATCTCGGAGCTTTCGATTCTTCTGTTGTCGAGGGGGGTCAGGTTTCTTGAACGTGCCAGAAGATCGTGTCTTTATGGCCTTTTTTTCAGCCTACGATACATTAGCGATCGGACCAGCTTAACCGTCCGATAAGAGCGTACCTTCGCCTTTGATCTATAGGTATGAACGATAGTATCTACCTTATCCTGAATGTCGGCAATGGGAGCTCTACGTTTGCCTCTACGGAGACGAGCAGAAAGAGGCATGTCATCTTCGTCATCTTCGTCAATGTCCCCTTCTTCGTTTTCTTCATTTTTTTTCGCCTCACTGTCACCCGCCTCCTCTTTCCTCTTCATTCTTTCCCCTTCCACCACCACCTCTTCTTCTTCTTCTTCTTCTTCTTCCTCTCGCTGCATAACTTTTTTTGGTAATAAAATATCGCTGTCCTCAATCTCCTCGCTGTCGTTTGAAACTCGCTTATCGGCGATCCATTCTCTCGTTGTTTCCTGGGCAGTGACCCCACCAACATTTATTGAATTGCTCTCCTCCTCTACAGAAGATTGTACCTGCTCTCGCATTGGTTCGGAGTCAGGTACAGTATCCATCGCGTCGATGGAGGATGGCGCGGCCGGCCGCTGAAAACTCGGCTTCTTCAGTGGCACTTTGCGCGGTGATGCGGTCACCCGAGACGAGGGTGGCTCTACTGCCTCTGAAAGTTGTGTCTCCGCCCCATCAACAGACATTTTCCCAGCACCAGCAGGGGATTGGGAGAGTAGGGGAGACAATGGCAAAACTGGGATGCGTTGGACAAGATGTTGGTATCGACCCCGTTTGTTGGAATCCATAGTACTCAACAAACTTCGAGGACCCGTGCGCGTGGAAGCATTAGTTTGAGGGGTAGTATTGAGAGTTACTGGTACAGAGTCTTCTTGAGTCGCGATCTGTGTTGCTTGCTGCGCTGCCTGATTCCCTTGAGTCTGAAGTGGGGAGACTGGATAGACAACAGGATGAAGAGGCTCTCGTTGTGTTTCTTGTCGGTTAGAATACAAACCTTGGACTTCAGCTACCTCATCCTGACCATCGTATCCTTGAGAATGCTGTGATCCCCTGTTGGAGTCGATATCGTGTACTATACGGCCGGAGGTTTGAGCTTGTTCGAAGCTGTCATCCCGTTGAGGAGATGGGAACCTGCCGTGAGAAGATCCTTCTCGTGAATGGTCTGAGCTTCCGGACTGAGATGGAGTAGATGGGACAAGGATAACGGGTGGAGTATCATCGTCTTCAGGTACACGGTGGGCAACCCGAGAAGAATAACCCCCTGTTCGCATGCTAAGATTTCCAGAGTACCCATCCTCTTCAGCAACACGAGCGAGAACAACTAAGGGTGTCGTGAACTTCTTCGAGCTGGTGAGGAATTTTTCTTCTAATAACTGGGAGTCCGCTTGTGCGAAGGAGTCTTGTGAAAAATCGGGAGAGCGGGAGCGACCTTGCCTTTGAGGCATGAGATTGTGCCTTCCTCCGACTTTGATTGGTCGAACAAGTTTCTCGTGTGTGTTTGACGGAGATGCGAGGTTTTTTGTGGGAGATTGAAGAATAACTGTTGGTATTTGGGGCTTTGATAAGAGCAAAGAAGTGGGTGACGAAAGAGATGAGAATGGCAACAATACACTGCTTTTATTGAGAGCCTTTACCTTCATTGTTACATTATCTCTCACTACTAGCCCCTGGGGCGACGATGGACGCGAATTGGGCGATGGTATACCCCACTTTACATCCTTTCCAATCCTTTCTCCTGTCGCCCCAATGTTTTCTTTTTGCGAACCTTCACTCAGTATCATATTGACACTGTCCTCCTCGTCGACTTGCGTTTGCGTTGCCGCGAGTCCATGAAAATGGTACTGACGCACAGAAGTTGTGTTTGAGCCCTTGGAAGAAGGGTATGATTCCATCGAGTTATCCTTGTTGGACGCAGAAAACCCGCCCCCGCTCCGACTCCCAGAATGTTCCGAAGACTTCTCGAGTGCTGCATGGATGAGCTGTGTGGCTTGTGATTCTTCCGCTTCAACGTCGCTGAGTGACACACCCCACGATCAGATGGTACATCAACAAAGAAATGATGATCCTTACCTCAAGCTTCCGTCAAACACGTCCATTGAACCGGTGGAATGGTGTGTGTATACCGCGCAGTTTCAAGTCTATTCCGTGTCAGTGGTGGTGAAGGTCTGAATCTGGGGCAGAGCGTAGAGAAGAATAGGTGGATTAGCTATCCAGGGAGCTGAACGTAAAACGGCGTTCAGATTGAGTTAGACCAGCTCCAAAGAGACAATTATTACCTCAGCCAAAGTTCTCTTGGAAACGGGTAGCTCTGGAAAAGCCTAGAGCCACGCAGAATCACTCGAATCACAGAAAAGAGGAACGTGAAGGTCCAGAGAGGAGAAAACCACGCTCTTGTGGGTCCAATCTCTAGCCAGGTACATATGACCGCACGTGATCCGGCGCGTCGAGCATATTAGACTGTTCCTAGAATGGTAGTCACGACGCGTCTCCGTAAATCTCTTTCATTGACAAACCACTTCCCGCTGCACTCCCAGTGACTGCTCTCCCTGCGCCGGTCGCACTTCCTTGGCCTTCTGGTATTGTCTGGATACTCTCGGACTCATGGGCATCATTCCGATTTCTAGGAACGCAAAACATGATGTGCACTTTCGGTTCTCTCCTTCTGTTGATAGGTCAAATTCCAAATCAGTCAAGCAAATGTGACCCACAGCTCAATGTATGACAGGAGCATACTACACTTGTACGACCGATTTATCATGCTTGAAAACCAAGATGGAAAAAGGGCTCAGGCTGGGCCACCGCATATAACCATTGCTCGAATCAACGGGCCCCATCAACCCGGAGAAATCACAGCTGTTCCAAATCCCACTCCAGATACTGGTCTTCCACCTGCTCACGAGGCCGCGGCTCTTCCGCACAGTACACCAGTTCCAACGTCGGAAACACCGCCACAAACTCAAGTCACTCCTTTAGCAGCCGAACACCCTTCGAACACTCCTATACAACCTAGTCTGTTACCTCCTTCCGGAACGACCCTCACTATACCACCTTTATCCACGAGCACGAATCTACTGGTTACTAGCACCACTGTCACGGCTCCCATAAGCACGTCTAAACCGCTAATCACCTATGACTCGTCGACCCTTAAATTAACAACACAAACCAAGAAGCCTTTACCTCGTGCGGGAATTGCAGGGGTGGCTGTCGGTGGTTCATTCCTTTTAATTGGCCTTGTTCTATTATTTCGTTGGCTTCGACCTCCGCAGCGGCGACGGATTCCCAAACCCTCTTTACCCAGGTTAGAAAACGATCCCGACGAAAAGGTATCAGCACATGAGTCCCCTCTCTTTGGTCCGAACGAGCGTTTCTCTCACCGAACCGGGCTTAACCCTACGTGGTCTTGGGTCACATACCCGCACGCTAAACCGGCGGTAGACCCGGCTGAAAAACTGCGAGATAATGGTGCTCTAGCTTCTGATCCAGAGCCCATCACTTCGCCCCGTTTGCCCCAGGCAGTGGTCTGTTCCCATCGCACAAGTTCTTCTGTCTATCTCCCTGGTGGCCATTTCACTCCGCATAGTATTCCTGCCAATTCAGCTCCTGGTCCCGGACAACCACCACCTCAACAAGCTCGGACCGTGATTACTCAGGCGACGAATAGGATGTCAACCATGTCGTTCTCACACGGACCAACTTGTACGCAAATAAAGGATGGTGCGACTCCTTTCACAGGGGATGAGCACGAAATCACAAAACGACGATCCAAAACTCTGAAGAAATGCAGCAGCAACTCTGTCTATGATGATTGTAGCAGAATATCCCGTGCATCTCTTGGCCTTGCTTATGATGGAGCTGATGTGGCATCACCTGTTCTACCGATGGAGTTTATGCCGTTGGACTCACCTGTTTGCAAGGGCGAAGACGATTTGATTCAGGTGGAAGGTCGGTCTCGCATACAAACACCATATTATGCGGCAGTTTCGTACCACCCTCGCGTCTCGACCGGTACCTCGACAACTTACGGGGTTGCTACTCGGGTCAAACTCGGGGATGGGGCGTCTATCAGAGGGGCGTCTTCTCCAGCGTTAAAATCAGACACTCAACGGGCACAGGAAGCAAGGGCACTAACGCGTGCGCTGGGACTCGCGTCCCCTACCATCGGAGATTCAATACCGTCCCCTCAACCAACATTGTACCCTGATGATTCTCTTAGCATCGTGGAGTCGAAGCGGTTGTTGAAACGGAGGAACTTCAACAAACGGGGTTCGACTTATCTGGGCGATGATGATCAGTTCAATCAAGTCTCGGATGGACGCCGTCAACATCAGGTTGCGACGCCAACTAGAAGTGTAGTGGCTGTTGCCTCAGGTAGTCTTGTATCCGCTGATGATCTTAAGGCAATAGCCTCTGGCAGTGTTGCCCATGCTGGATTTTCAGATAGCTTCACGGGAAAGGTGCCTGTCAATGGCAAGTCGGGAATAAAACCAACACTGGTATACCCAAAGAGTGATTCGAAGACTAATGACAAACCCCCTCGTGTACCTTCACCCCCACCGCTTCCATCACTATCCCAGATGGCACTAGAGCGCAACAACCCGGAAGCATACGCAAACTACCGCAGTCCAACATACAGTATATACAACCTATATGATGACAGCAGGAAGAGCATCTTCCAAGGCGGCAAGCGATAACCGTCAGAGAAGAGTTGAGCCGGTGAATTCGGAAAGAAGGTGCAGGAAGGGGAAGATATGTGTACTCGTGATATCCTTGCAATGGCGTTTGGGTTTGTAGTATAGAATCTGTAATAAGCACATAACTATTCTAGCCCGCGCCACGGAGGATGATGATGTGCGCGGCCGAAAGCACTGCAGTTGGAGTCGTTGGAGCGACGCTGGTGGCTGTGTTTACGCAGCAACTGCAATCAGGTGCTCACCAAGCGAACCCGATCGTGTCCTGGAAAGGAAACTGGGTCGTTATGAAATCTAGCTAGTTTCAAATTTAATAAATCTGTTGGAGTCTGCCGCGTTATCCCTCCCCTTCCCCCCCACCATGTCCCACTCCCTACCCCACCTACCACCCCTGCAAACCCCCTTTTCCCGCAAACCCACAAACGACCGCGACGCCGACGCTGATGACCTTGGTCTTGCCAATAATGCGTCCATTGTCCAGTCTGTGCCGTCGCTTTGGGGAGTTCCACTCAAATACATATCGTGCGTTATCTTGTAGTCAAGTTCAAATTCCCCCTTACGCGTCCTTTTATTCAGGCTGGTGACGCTGGCCGTCCAGAATTCAGCACTCACACTTATCATGCATTACTCCCGCGTCTCAACACCACCGTCGCGGATGTATTCTGCAGCCACAGCCGTCCTCATGAACGAAATCCTCAAGGGACTCATTTCGCTCGTCATTGCATTCACACGGCTGGATGCTGGGCACGCTTCCGTGTATGATATGACGCAGGCGTCATATTCCGCCGGAACCAGAAGTGTCGTGAGCAGGCTACGGAGGTTGTGGAGAGATGTGTTTAGTCCAGATTGTTGGAAATTGTCAATACCAGCCATACTTTATGGTACGTCCTATTTCTTTGGAATCGATCCACCCAGTCTCACGTTCGACATCAGTCATCCAAAATAATCTGCAATATGTTGCTGCAACGAATTTAGAGGCCGCAACGTTTCAGGTCACCTACCAAATGAAGATCCTCACCACCGCCGCATTCTCAGTAGTCCTCCTCCGAAAGAAACTTTCCTCAGCGCAGTGGCTTTCGCTTCTATTTTTGGCTCTGGGCGTGGGCATCGTGCAAATTCAAGCCGGCGCCCACAGTAGCGCAGCAGGGAACGCACCCACGCATTCCATGAGTGCATTGACAGGGTTCATGGCGGTGACTGCGGCATGTTTCACTTCTGGCCTTGCTGGGGTCTATTTCGAGATGGTGTTGAAGAACTCTCAGACCGATCTCTGGATACGGAATGTTCAACTATCCCTCTTCTCTCTATTGCCAGCGTTGGCACCTATCCTACTCGCATACTATTCGCAAGCGGCGAGTGGGATGGGAAGTTTCTTAACCTTGTTGTTTCGGGGCTTTGGGGCATGGGCATGGGCAACAGTCGCCGTTCAGGTGCTCGGGGGACTCCTCACGGCAATGGTCATCAAGTACTCCGATAACATCCTCAAGGGCTTCGCGACCAGTTTGAGCATAGTCATCTCTTTCCTTGCTTCCGTTGCCCTTTTCAACTTTGAGATGTCCTTCACATTTATTCTCGGCTCCGCTGTCGTCCTTGTTGCGACATGGCTCTATAACTCCCAGCCTAAAAGACCCGGCCTCTTCCCCGTTTCCCTATCAAAGGATTCCATACCCACCGCGTGGAATTGGGGGGGAAGGAATGAGAAGCGATATATGGAATCTCTTCGATCACCAGCCCCTGTCCCAATCCCTGTACATTCCCTTGGAGGCCTGACCGCAGTTTCATCAACAACATCCCTATCTTCCGTGTCTTCCACACTCGCGTGTACACCTCCATTTATTGAATCCGAGAAGACGAAGATCATTTATTCGCGGTGATTCCTCACAGGATCGTAACCTTTGAAGGATGTCAATTATTGGGAAAACTCAAAACTAGCACAACACGAATGCAGTCATGGATGTCGAATGAACGTTTGATAAGCCTCGAACTTAACCTAAGATATAATTCAGTGCCCCTTTCTCCCCCTACCCTCCTTTTCGTTCATGCATTCAATTGCGTAGCACATGTCCTCCTCCCACACTTTCTCTTTCACACCCTTTTCAAATGTCATTATATTGAGCCCTTACGACATCCGTCATTTATGCTTGGTTGATGGACTATCGCACTTGCCCCACTACACTATTCGAGGATGGATTTATTGAGACAATTTTTGGGACTTCTTATTTCTTGGCCTAAAACTCTTGTAGTAAATAGACAGCTTTTCAAATATCTAACAGCTAAATAATTAGCAAAACATACTTCAGTCCATCTCGCCCACATGACACTAAAATGCTATATACAATGAATGCAACTAGAACGACCAAGACTGTGGTCGGCTACCCCATCTAGGCAACCAAACTTACCGATGTGTCCCTAACAACTTTGAATTCAAGTACGCGAGTCTAAGCCACGCTTGATAGCTAAGGAGATATCCATCAGGATTGTTATCTTCTGACAGCCCCACATTACGGACCTTCACAAGTATCCTTCGCGTCCCCGAAGAGCATCTTGGTCCCGGACATGTAGAACATCGGGTTCGGAACGTCGGCTATTATTTTAAGGATAGAAGTGAGAAGACATCACTCTCGAGTAGCGGATTCCCATACCGTATCCACTAGCCAAGCCGCGTTTCATGACAATGACCTGCTTGCTCTTCCACGCATGGAGAACGGGCATACCCTAAATGCCATATCAATCAATCCATAGTGGCATGTGACATATCCCTGTTGACACTCACAGCAATAGCGGAACCTGGCTCAAGTGCAATGGGATTGACAGTATCATTGGCGCCGATGACGAGCGTTACATCTGTCTCTTTGAAATCATCGTTGATTTCATCCATCTCAAATACAACTGCTCGCACGATTAGTTAGACATAGCCAATTCAAACGTCCCCAAAGACGTACTGTCGTAAGGAACCGACGCCTCAGCAAGAAGGACATTGCACTGTCCGGGCATACGACCAGCAACAGGGTGAATAGCAAACTGCGATATCCATCGTTAGAACCAGCATGATGCTATATATATCTGGTAGGGACTCACCCGGACGTTGACCCCTTTAGCTCTCAACATGGCAGTGATTTCGGAGATGGCGTATTGAGCCTTAGCTACCGCCATTCCATAACCAACGACCTGGGCGGCAGGCGTAAGAACCACATGCAGAATCTGATGGGCTGTGTTGTACCAGAATAACACTGTCGGCGTTGGCCAGTGCTTCAACCGTCTCGTCTACCGAGGTCTTGGTAATCGTTCCCTCAATCTTCGTCTCGGTAGCAGCAGGTGCGCTTATGCCCCCGAAAAGTACATTCGTGAGAGAACGATTCATAGCGACACACTGTCGTGCATGATTCAATAAGAGATAACTCAAATCGAGTTTCTCACTCACCATGATGTAGGATAGAATCGAGCCGCTAACACCAATGAGAGACCCAACAGTTACAAGAAGCGGGTTATCCAACATGAAACCCTCTGCCACAAGGGCAAAGCCACTACGAAGACGTTACAATTGGAAACGCACCCCAGCAGAATACACTCACGAATAGGCATTCAGGACCGTGATAACCACAGCTGTAGTCGCATCCGACTTTAGTATCTCCTATAACCGTCCAAATAAAGTACCCACGCATGTCTGCACCACCGATAGCTGCCGTAGTTGTATATCCTTTGATGAAACTAAGAACAGTACTTGCTCCCAAGAACGAGGCAGCCACCATGGGGGTCGTTGGAACTTGTGTGAGGAATCCAGCCATAGTCGCGGCATTTGCCCCCAAAAGCGTACTATTGACTAGATGCTTCCCAGGCAACGCCAAAGGCCTGCTTGACATCTTGGCAGCGAGTTTGAGGAAGGCCACAATAGAGCCCGTGAATGTGATACCACCTATTTTGAATGTATAAGCATGTGAAGGCGTTCACACCAATTCCTCATTTACCAATCACAACACCCAGATAAGCGGTTACCATGTGCAGAGTAGAGAGGTGCGAAACGTCTTGCAAAACGCTGCCAATACTTGTTAAGACGGCGGACAGACCCACGATCGAGTGAAGCATTGCGACGGTCTGGGGCAGCTCCGTTGCAGTTACACGTCGTCCAATGACAGTACCAAGAAGGCCTCCGATTGCAGCAACCCCGGCAAACTGCCCTATAACTTCCGGTGAAAAACCGACGGCGGCCAGAGACGCGAGAACACCAGACCCAACACCAAGAATCCCAAGAACGTTTCCTTGTCGCGCAGTGGTTTGAGAAGCGAGACCGGACAAAGAACCTTACTCTATGATCAGCCAACAGTTTGGAATGCAGTCAGGGAGACTTACTAATGCAGAGAACACTACTCGTCAGGTAGCCCGCTTGAACAAGTCCTGCCATTCCTGTGCTTGCAGCAGCGAGGAAACCACCAGTAAAGACTGTTGCAGGGACTGCATATAACCAAGGATACTCGGGAGGATCGGTTGGCCCTATATTTTGTTGGGTATCAAGATAGAATATGCTTTCTTTCCAACTTACGTTTAAACATGTCGAGCATACGCTTGGTGATGATGAAGCCACCCGAAACGTTGATAGTCGCAAGGAGAACTGCCAGCGCACCGAGCGCCTGGGGGATAGTCCCAGGAAGGTAGCCACCCCCCATAACAAACATTCCAGCAACTCCAACCTACGAAATACATGATTTGTTGGTCAATTGATCGGGAAGATGAGCAGGATTAGGGCTCACAAGACCAGAAATGGCGTTGGTCACAGACATAAGAGGTGAATGTAAAGCTGGGGTAACACCCCAAACCACCCTATAAGTGATAATCAGACACCCAGTGCACAAGTCTCGATCTCTAACCTACTCACCGATAACCAACCAAGCCAGCAAGACCGAAGGTGAAGAAACTATCCATGAAAGCCGTCCCGGTCGCCTTCCCTAGAGCAACTGTTGTGCCCATTCCCGCAGTGACGACTGCAACTTCCCTTGTAGCCTTTTGCCAAGGTGTGATTGCCACAGAAGCTTCTTTTTCTGCTGCAGTAGGCGTCGGAGGAGGAGTGACCGGAGGAGGAAGGGGACGGGGTACAGGTGGAAGGATATCACCCTTATGAACGACAATGGCTCCTCGGACAACTTCATCCTCAAGATCAATCAGGTACCGACCATCTCCCCCGATAGATAACAAAAATTTGACAATGTTGTTAGAGTATAGCGTCGAGGATTGCGTTGGAAGTCGAGAGGGTAAGTCGGTGTAACCTTTCGAAGGCGTTGAAGATACAGTTATTGATCACAAGAGAATACGCCATACCGATGATTGTGACACCATTGCGGACAGCAATTTCACCAGGAATAGTCGCTTCACAATTACCACCAGCTTCTGCCGCAAGATCTACCACCACAGAACCTTGCTTCATGACTGCAAGCATATCATTCGTGATTAATTTGGGTGCCGCTTTTCCAGGGATAAGCGCCTAATGAAAGATGCCTAAGTCAATAGCACGAGCCAAGCTAGAGTAGAGTGGCATACAGTTGTGATCACAATATCAACATCCTGGCATTGGGCTTTGAAGAGAGCCATCTCCGCCTCAATAAATTCCTTAGACATGACCTTCGCGTATCCACCGGCACCACTCCCATCTTCATTGATACTGACTTCTAAGAACTCCGCACCGAGAGATTGCACCTGTTCACGAGCAGCCGAACGCGTGTCGAAACCACGGACGATGGCACCAAGTCGCCTTGCCTGGAAGCCTGTGAGTAAACCGAAATAGGCATGAATTTCAATAGCATACTGTTGCAATAGCACTGAGACCCGCAACGCCTGCACCAATGACCAAAACCTTTCCAGGAGGAATCTATAACATATCTCAGCATCAACTTGCCGACAAATGACATAAGTGGTCGCGGACCTTGCTATGGATTCATCACGTGAATTAGCATCAAACACGAGACAAACCATGCCAATGTCGCTTACCCCGCTGCAGTGACTTGACCAGTCAAGAATCTTCCGAAGTGATTAGAAGCCTCTAGAACAGCCTTATAACCAGCAATATTAGCCATCGAGCTGAGGTTCGAATTAGTGGTGTTTCATTGTTTGATTTGTACCCCGCACTTGCCTCAGAGCATCGAAGACTTGGGCACGCGAAATCCGGGGTATCATATCCATCTAAATAAGGCAGTGTCAGATATTCCCCATATGAAACAACGCATATCAACCAGCAACCAACCGCGAAAACATTAGTTCTGCGTTCAGCGAGGGTATCTACGATTGCCTTGTTTTGTGCTGGATAGAGAAACGAGATGACGGTGCTACCCTCCCGAATTCTTTCTGTCTCCTGACCGTTCAACGGAGGTCTAACTTTAAGTAAGATATCAGATTGCTGGAACAATTGGTCGCGGGGCACGAGAGTTGCACCAGCCGCAGCATAGTGTTCGTCTAGAAATTGAGCCTCAACGCCAGCATTGTGTTCAACAAGAACTTGAGAGAAGCCTTTCTTGCGCAACAATGCTGCATTTTGTGGAGTGAGCGACACACGTCGTTCATTTGGGAAGATCTCGCGAGGAATGCCGACGGTCAATGAAGAATAAGGAGTGCCTCGTGGCTCAGGTACAGCTTTGTCGTTCCAGCGGTATGCAGTTGTTTGAAAGCATCGGTAGCCTATCAACAACGATTCTGAGATTTGACATAGTTGAAATCCAGAAAACAAAACAGACCGAGTTTGGGAGACCTCAAGGAGACGATTGACGCAATGTGCTGACCTCGACTCGCCATCTCTAACGCATAGGATGGCCCTCGAGCCATTCTGCAGACCTTGCAAGGATGGAGAGGTATGAAAGCAATGCTGACCTGGCAAGTGGCCTTCTGACAGACTGTGGTTGTTTCAGCGAAGTTTGGAAAAATCCGGCGACTTGAATAGCACGGCTCACGCAGCCGTTTGGATCAAGGGGGTGAGAGAAGGCGGGCCGTGGAAAGCCGACGCTTCTCCACCCACATTCAGTTAGCCCTCCAAGCCTCCACAGTTGTCAACAACCAATCGACTCTTCCAGCTCTCCCCAGCCAACGTTATTTTCAGTTGTCTATTCTCGACTCTGCACTCTGTGCTTTGACCAAAGAGCGATGCAGGGAAACAGTCTGAGGAGTGGAATCAGACGTATGTTTTGTCCAAAGGCGTCGGCGCTCAGGTGCATCAGTCAGCTCGGAGAACCACGGCCATTGAAACCTCCTGGGATAGTAACATGCGTCTTTCACATGTCTGGACAGGTCCCTTGTGTAACTGTCAGGAAGACATAGTTCTACCTGAGCCCCTCAGCGGCGGAAGGAAGGTGGCGATCATGTTCAACAAGTGATATAATCCTGGATCTGCTGATAAGCGCCGTCGATAGCTGTAAGACGGACAAAGTACAACTTACGTACTTAACGTCATCCATTGACGTCTTCAAGCACAGCACATGAGTGGGCTACAAGGAGATGCATCAGTATTTGTCTGTCGTCCATAGATCAAGCTTCAGGGGCAAAGATAAACATTGTGTCACTGCAGGTCAATGTGTGTCCTGGACGTCCGAGCGGTGCGCGTGTGAGCTATGGTCGAAGAACCGGGGTCTGGAAAGCCTGAATGTGCCAGACAGAGAATTCATAAAAAAAGCCTCAAAACGTGGTCTTGCGTTTCTTTTTGGTCCTATTTGTCATCCGTCCTGATGCTCTTTTATCCATCTGTCGTCAGAGCCATCACCGCATTCAGTCCCACCGGGCATTCGGTATCTGTTACTAGGGGGGACTACAGTATCAATACGTTCGGGGGAAAATCATTGTATCTAGGTTTGGTATCACAGAACAGTCCATATCACTGCTTCAACTAGGTTTATCCCCGGCATTGATGATAGAGTGCTTTATGCTGTTCTCTGGAGGTGATGAGATAAGGTAATATGTACAGGCATCAAAATACATTAGCGAGGGCTGTCAACAGAAACCCCGTATTGTCAAGAAATACATGGCTGTGTCAAAAGTATCCTGCAAAGCAAACGCACATCTAGTCAGACCGTCATACGTCCTTTGAGCATGAGCGTACGTACCTGGTAATAAATACTAAATTGCAACCTTTGTACTGAGCTCGCGCTCGAGCTTCACCAAATCTTGTGTATGTGGGTGTTCCCAAAGAAGAGCAGCAGCAGTGGCGGAGATTGGTGGCAAGGGTTTTCGGGGTAGACCGCCATAGCCGTGAAGCCGTTCAAGCAGGTACTTTGTTCCCGCAATCGATGCCTTCGCAATTGTGAAATCTGCTCGTGCTACAATGCCTTGCACTCTCTGTGCTTCTGGGAGTACAGATAAATCGCTGCGAGCAGCCTCGCTCAGTTGGAAGAGCTTGGCGATCGAACGCTTTGGAATGGGAATCATTAGTGATCGTAAGCTGGTCGACTTGCGAGTCACTCACCGGAGCAATATTTGCCAGTCCGGTAATGGCACCATGAGCGTTAGCAAAATGAGATGGTGTGAGGAAATCAGTGAAACCTCCCAGCACCAGGAAGGGGGCGCTAGCTTTGTGACGAGGGTGATCAACCATGAATGAAGCTCGGGAGATCTCATCAGCAATTCTTGTCAATTTGCCAACGTTTCCGCAACTGTGCAATGTCAATCTTGAGGGGCCAATCGCGAAACGACATAAAACATACGTTAGTTTAACACCACAGATGTTCGGACATTCCTTGGCCAAATCTGTGATTATGTCGGAGTCAAGATCGATTCCGCCACTCGCCCCGGGGTCTATAGCGAAAGATGAGAACTGCTTCATTGGAAAGAACCCAAACTTACAATTGTATATCATCACTGGAATAGGGCTCTTCTCGGAAATTTCAACCCAATATGCTTTCAAGGCCTCCCGATGTCTTGCCAAAGCACCTGCGAAGTATCCGCTCGCGATCACAAGCGCATAATCCGCACCGGCGGCAGCAGCCTGCTTCGTCAATTCCAAAGTTTCTCTCGTGCTGCCCGCTCCAGTTCCCGCGATGACGGGAACATCGGTCAACCCAACTTTATCCAAGACCTTTCTGGCCGTTCGAATGAGTGTCGCTCTCTCAGTAGGCGAAAGATGGATAGCTTCTCCCATGGAACCAGTAATGACCGGACCGACGCCGGCCTGAGCAACGAGAGCCACATGGGATTCGAAGGATGGGATATCTATGGCATGCACATTTTATTGAGATGGATACACGATCATAGCGTTGAACTCACCGAGATCCTCAGTATCTGGCAAGAAAAATGTTGGGATAGGAGCGAAGACACCAGGTTTCAGTGGTCTGACGACCGAGTGATGGCCATTGATTCCATTCACACCGTTTGTGGCCATTGTTTCGAGATCAGTCGACGGCTGGGGGATAAGGGAACCACAGATATTCGAAATGTCATGAATATATAAGCCCAGGGAGACTGTTGGGGCAGAGTTCTCTGCTCGGACCGGAGGGGGCGGACCGAGCACAAGAAGTTGATAAATCCCGGACCGCTCAGAGATTTCTCCGCTTCTGAGTTCGCACGCCGATGGAGGCCGACGTGAGCTAATTCATGGAAGACACACGGGACGGGCACCGTCCACGTTCTGCCCACACATGTACGATTGTATCCGAAAGGGACAAGCAAAATTGACGAATTCATTGATCGCGGACCTTAAAGTATCGCATCATCGACCTCACTGGTAGATTCAATTCCGGCGGGTGCTTGGATTGATTGGTGAACTCTTTCCAGGGGGACAGGACGCTGGCCTGTACCCTGCCGCATGGCACACACTGAGATGTATAACACATTGTTCTGAGGTACCCAAAAAGAACGGCTTAGTTCTTTCATGGACAACGATCTCATTCAGATGAGAGGACTCGTGGGTACGGCGAAGCACAAGGCGATGGGCACATGAGAGAATATGTACAAAATATCAACAAATATTCCCTGGCTAACCGTTCCGGTAACTATGTTCAACTCGGAAAAGTGTGCTTTTCCTGGCGAGAATGTAGTATTTGGCAGACCAGATCAAAGCTTGTCATAAAGACAGGTTTATCCCTTATATTGATCGCCATGCAGTCATAACGGACGATGGATGACACACTTAGTGGGAATATGGAACACCCCGTGGACGCCTTCAGTCAAACGCGGGGATCGGAGCTTGTGACCGCCAAGTGATATAAGTTGAGCCGAAGTTTGAGCCTTCAGAGAGCAACACCTGCCACGGTGGCAAGTGAGACGTTTACTTGTTTATAATATCTAATCTATCCAATATTTCTCTTTCCCATTCGGTCCAGCCGTCTTCATCGGTTTGACTACCAGAGTCTTCAGATGCCCGTCGAAAGACCTCCCAAGGCACACAGGTAATATCTCCTTCTGTCGGTTTGTCCATAACGAACTTCCCTTGTCGCGATCGTGTCAGGGTGACAACATGACCAGCCGAGTTCAGATGATGAGCAAGATCATGGACGATAGAGCGAACATATGTCCCGCCAGAAACTTCCATCTTGAGGACAAAGGCTGGGGGATTTTCGCCCTCGCCAGGTGCTTCTACCTCATCTTTGAGCGATACCTCATTCTCGACACCCCCAAGAGCTGTTTCCATCGCTTTTTTCTCGTCAGCATCGAGTGCATCCTGAGGCCATTTATATGTGTGATCTGCGCCCTTCCATTCGACAAGCTCTAGCGAATGGACTGTCACCTTCCGGGCCTCGATTGGGCGAGGAAGTGGAATCCCTTTTCTGGCGTACTCATATAAAGGCCTTCCATCCATCTTGAGTGCAGAGAAGCTGATATAAATACATGAATGGTTCTATTCGCATGAGATTGAATCGTATACACTTACATTGGTGGGGTTTGCGAGATTTCACCCGTGAATTTAGGAAGCGCAGCCTCAACTTTCTCCCTGGTGACATGATGCCATGGAGCTAGGCGGACACGTTTTCCTTCGTTGTCATATGTATCCGTTTCACAACCAAGTAAACAAGTCGTATAGTACTCCTGCAAATCCAGATAAATTCCAGTCAAAACAGGAGAGTGAAACCAACTACCTTCGTGCAATCCAAGAATTGGTTGAGATGCTTTGTTCCCCTCCCGACGCCAATAACTGCGATCCTTCGTAAAACGCTAGGTTGTGCTCGTAACTCGCTGTCACATACCAAGAACGCCATCTGCGAGTGGGTCAAGCGTTCCGCCCTGTCCAATCTTTACAGGATCGAGCCGACTGCGTTTTCTCGAGTGTTTCTTGGATTGATCAGGTTTTCCCAATCTATCAGCCTCGACAAACATCCGAGATTTTCCAGCAAGCTTTTTTATATCCGTCAACACAGACATACTGGTCGGTCCAGACGGTTTGACAATCCCAAAAAGTCCGGAAAGAGGAAGTGGAGGGATGGACACCTTCGGCATTCTTGACGCCGGGGTATGGTTGTGATTTAGTTTCGGTTACGATGACTGAAGTTGTATAAGCCGCCCCGGTGGCGATGGCTTTAGCTGGGATAGCTCACGAGAACAGAGAATTTGCGAGCGTGAGAAGAATTCAAACTTACGTATGATCCTATTCGGTCTGATCACCGGCTAACCGGGAGGCGCTTTGTTGCCGATGCCGGACCCGCAAAGCTGACTCTGCTTGTTCATGTCAGGCGTTCACATGGGTAAATGTTTGCGGTGACAATGCCACCGGAATATGTTCGTTTTGTCCCTGGGAAACTCACCTCCTACTGTGAGCACGATGTTGGCATCCCCTTGGATTCTTGAGCAGCCGTCGACATATCTTCGACCTCTTGGCCCAACGGAGCAGATATTTTACTGGGATGGCCTGTTTGCAGGGACAGCTGACTCTGTCGCATCGGCCGAGATAGAAGTCCAACACGACCATGAGAAATCAATATTTTCCACTGCTAATATCGAGAGGGCTTGGCTCTCCCTCAAAAACCAATTTCCTCTCCTTGGTTCCCAAGTCATACGGCGTCCAGATCAATCTCTTTGGTTTTCCGTTCGTGAAAGTGATTTGCGGTCTCTCGGGCCGGGGGAAGTTTATTTTCATGACATTGCGTCGGCTGAAGGAGCGCAAGCGGTCTCCTCGAATATACCCAATTCCCCCCGACTCCTCTCAACCTGTTTACTCGCCTGCCTATATGTGCTCCGCCGGACCGACAACTCGAGGCGGCTCCATATTTTGATCCATGTATCTCATATGATAACAGACGGAAATGCAAATGCTACGCTTTTGAGAACCTTCCTGGACAAACTAGCGAGTCCCAATTCCGGTGTCGAGAATTGGGACCTTCAGGAGCGGCTTCAATTGTCGTCCTCTTGCGACGATCTCGCTCCTGTGCATCGTCTGAATATTGCTCAAAGACGATGGCGTCGTGCCATTGGTGCCGTCATAAATTCGAATCGCATGTCTAAACTCCCCGTACGCTCCGCTTCCGCTTTCGCATTCAAGTGCCCCTGCACCCACAGTTCACTAACTGCCTTTTTTCAGGGTGGCCATACGTTACCTTGCAAAGTCACGGGCCTTACGCCTCATACGCCAGCCAGATCGGATAACATCGTAGTTGGCTTCACCAAAGAAGAAACCCAAGGCATCCTTCAAGGATGTCGCCAACTTGGCGTAACTTTTGGCGTCGCATATCCCATTCTTGGCCAAGTCGCTCTCGCACGTATCTTATGTCAAAAATACATTCAGGGAGAAATCAGTGGAGCCGAATGGGAATTTCGGAAGAGGGAACCCATGAGAACTGCTGGCCCTCTCAACCTTCGACCATTCTTAGATCGAGAGTGGTATGAAAGAGGTGGATCCTATAACGCCTCGCTTGCCATCGGCTTCTTTTTCTACACCCTCCCTTACATGCCTCTGGGAGCAGCGAGTAATATCGCACCCGGAGCCCCCGTCCCGTCTTTCAACGACCTGCTGTCGAAGCAGCGTTTTGCGTATCGATGTAATGCAATTAAAGAGCAGGCCAACCGCGTTCTCCGCCACCCGCTTCAGTATGAAATTGGGGCCGCGAGATTTCCGACAAGAATACAGTCTGGGAAAGATGTTGCGGAGAGTTGGAAACAAAAGACACTACTGCACCATCCGGCCGACTGTCAGACACTATCTGCTCAGGAATTAGCTATGGGTGGGCTGGTCCTCGGTCACGGTGGCTCAAGCTTCGGCAATGTGAGTTCCCCTTTGCCGCGATCTTGGCTCTTCAGCTGATCAGAGTTTTTCTCAGGTCAACAAACTATATCCCGAATTCTATCCTCTATCTGGCGATAGACCCACTTTACGTCTTGTTGCGAGTGGTATCACGCTCCATTGTCGCCCTCGGGAATTATACCTCGGTGCTTCGAGCGGCAGAGGACAACTTCGGATTAATGTTTACTTCGACAGCAATGTCTACGACAAAGCTCTTGTCTATGAGTGGTTGGACGAGGTCAAGCAAGCCATCCAACATTATCTATTGCCCAAGAAGTTTTCTTTTAGTCATCTTTAAGGCTTTTGAGAGTATATGAGCTTATCTTTGGGATACATTATAACCTATGCAGGGTTTATGGATTACAGGAGAATACCCAGATGTACAAGTCGTATCAACAGTATATCATACATTCAAATGGCAACTTGAATGTAATCGTTTCCACCGACCCATAAACCACCACAAATACACCTCAATGTCCACGTTTTCTCCCACATCCTCCACCGATCCGATACATACTCGGACGGCTGCAAGTTAGATTCTATGCCCGACGCTCCACCACACCTTGAACATGTCAAATGGGGTTCCTGAGTCATCACAACGCCCTTTGTTACAACATCCTCCCCCCGGTACTTCTTCTGAGCCCCAATATTGAGGCTCGTTATTCCACCGACGAGATCGCCCGGTTTGATAAATAGGGCCGCTTTATTCAGAGTGTTTGATTGATCCGTGATTGTTTTGACAATTGTAGACAGTTGATTTTGTAGGGCGTGAGTAGGTTGGCAGGAAGCGAGGGCGATGCGACAATCTTCAGCTACAACCCATTTTATTCACTCACTTTAGCACTGCTAGAGTCGATGTCATCAGACTTACCTGATAAAGCTTCTACTTTTTGAATACTCGCATCCAGAACTGTCTCTAGTCCTTCTAAATTGAGCCCTGAGCAGTCAACCATGTCTACAAGAAGGTCTTTCGCAATTTGGGACTTCTCCGCGCTCACAGACATTGACTTGAGGTATTGATGATATCTCTTCACATGCTTCAATGCCGTGATAAGGTTTTGCAAAGCAAATGGGTGGATGAGATGCAGGAGTGTAGGCGATATTTCCCAGTTGGCGCTCGCGTCGTCTAAACAATCTTCAGGCACAGTTTGAATGGAAAGGGAGGGATGGTACACGCACCTAGGGTGGGTCCAAAAAGATCATCTTGGGAGTCCTCTATGTCTTCCCTAAGTGGTACGTCACAGAACAAAACACATTCCTTCATGATCTTTTCAAGCAGCGCAACTATCCAATTGGATAATCCAGTCAACCGCCAGACTGCATCTTAAGGTCCGCATGATCAAGGAACGACCATATTAGATCAAAGGAAATATCATACCTAGGTCGTATGTGTTACCATCTGCGCAGTTTCCAAAGACCATATTGCAAGCAGTAATCGAGCATATGTCGTGTGCTGTGTGCCATTTTGTCGTCAGCTGTTCTTTCAGCTGGTCATCCTGCGCGAGGGAGGCTCGTTTCCTAAGTACGTGATATCGCTATATAAATCGGGCTGCTATCCGAAAAGTTGACACCCACCGATAGATCTCCACTGCGACACCTAAAACGTCCCACGTCGATCCATATTTCAAACCGTTATCATTGGCATCGAGGATGTTCATAGTCCCACTCAGGGTTTTGACGACATCATCTAAGGAAACGGCGGATAACGATAAACAATGACAGATATCTGATGGACTTTTACGACCCAAAATTGCTAGGACCAGAGGGTAGACAAGGGGCGGAACTGTATTCACAAGTTCATTTAAACAATGAGGGGGGGAAGGAGGAAGGCCCACCTCCTGGGTCCGAGCGTTGAGGAAGGGGATGAGTCCCTGTGATCGGTTGTGGTGATGCTAGTGAGGTCGTGTAGAGGAGAACACCGTTAGGTGAAGGCACTGCCTGTAGCGGTACTGGGGATAAGTCAGTAAAGTAAGTGACGTTGCAAGACATCATTTTTTACAATTTCTCCCAGCACTGTTCAGTGGAACGTGGATGATGGATGGCTCCCAGTCATGTTTGTCTTTCAAATCAGGCCTGTATAGAAAAACTCAGCACAGAGAACAAAACGTAGGAATAGACCAACAGGGTGAGGATATAGACTTTTCCAGCGGCGATTTCCCTTAGCTTTTTAGGTATTGTATTACTCCACTGGCCGGAAGTGTCCAACACGACCACCGGCAGGAGGTGTCCCTTTAGGTGTGGGGCATTCGAAGCAACGTATGTGAGTATGCCTGGTGTGAATGTTCGCGTAGCTTCAAGTTGGTGACTCTAAATTTCAGTCCGACGCGTGATCATGAAGTTTGATTTCAGAAAGCCTTACAAACGCAACCTTTCCGGCCGCTGTTGACCTGCGGTTAACGGCATATAGACATAGCTGAGACTTGGGTGTGGAAGCATCTGTAGTGGCAATCGTGAGTGTGGTACGGCGCATGGATGGGATACGACGAACATCCTTCAAAATCAAGGAAATTCAAAGCTAGATATGCTTTTCCCTTGTCGATCATAATTTTCTTCGTTGGCGATGCAGAGCCCGCGACTTCAGATGGTGCGGGATTTATTGGACAAGTTAAAAAATCCATCTTAACTAGGCCAGGTTGGGGAATGGGTATTGGGGCAGTAGGTTGAACGAATATGGCTTCAGATAGGATGGTTTGTTATTGATGTCATCTGGTGAGTGGGTGAACGTACCCATCACCACACCGTCATATCGAAGAAATACCTGGTTGAGCTCTACTATGCATTCATCGTTCCTTGAATCCCATTCATCTTGCTTTTGGTCATCTTTTCCGGTCCCCATAGGTACTGTGAGGTCCATCGGGTCAAATGGTGTGTTCTGAGCCGTCGTTACTGTATATTGACGGACCCGCGCCGCGATGAAAATAGGGAAATCCGCTGGGGGTGTATCAGAGCTGATTAAGGTATTTGACTTGGGGGATTACGATACCATTATAGCCTATACAAATTGTAGCATCGAGGCACACCTTGACGAGTTCGGCTGGGTCATCATCGACAGGCGCCTGGTTAACTCGTAGGACGTTTGTCACTCCCAATGGACATTTGAGTATTTGTAAGTTCGGCAAATAGTATTGATAGTAGCAAATGTGCACGCGGTAGTCTTTGGTCACAATTATTAACGTTGGGCCGGAGGTTGGCAGGATGAAGCCTTTGGGAAATAAGCGATCGAGTTTCCCAGAATCATTGACAGTCCACTAAGACGCCATTAGAGTTGTGACTGTATTGTTGTATTTAAACTCACCTCGCGGGGAGCACCTAACCAATCTGCGGCGAGGGGTGCTGCCTCAGAAGGGAATGTCCACCATTCTTGAACCGTCCAGTTGTCTATCTGAGACCCTCTTTTCCATAGACATCCTGTGCCATCGCCTATAGACTTGGGAAAATATGCAAATAGCCAGTCGTCCGTTGGAGCGACCGATATGATCGTTGGTGGTTCATATGATGATTGGCTTGAGCTGACAGATTTAGGTGAGGGAATTGTGAATTGTTTGGAGGATGAAAAGTGCCGTGCTATGACTACGGGTTGCGTAGGATGGGCCGAGAAGATGACTGAAGACCCCGACCATTGCAATGGTCTATGGGGGGATTCAATATTGTAAAAGGATCGAAGGACGAGTAGACCGACCGGTATGGACGTTCCACAAGTGGGTGGTAGTCCCACCATCCTGAATGCCAGTGCGTCGATTCTTTTGCTTTGCCCTTTGATGGTGAAGCGGAAGTCGGTTTCATGTTAGGAAAGATGTACAAGCTCAAAAACCAAAGGAAACACAGCAGAGAAATGATGATATCACGTGACTATAAAGAAGGAGATTTGTATGCATTCTATCTTCGCCAGCATCCATGCAGCAACACCAACACCAGGTCGTTCATGGAATCGACACCGACGTCGTCATCCAAAGATTCCGTGACCGGACTCTAGTCTTAGTTACTCAGCTGGGCAAGGTTGGCAATCTGGTGCTCGCTTTTCTCATGCCGGCAATATGAATTGGTCCTGATGGTTCTTGTCCAAGATCCAAGCGAGCATACCACCGACGACAGTCCTTCCACCACCGCTCATAGTTCCAGGACAACTACCCCAACCATCACCAGCAATCCAACTCACAAATCTTCTTGGGAGTGCATCATCGGAACACGACCAGACATTGCGCTCTCTGTATGTCGCGCAAATCGCTACGCTTGTGTGGGTATTTGAACCAGTGGCAGCCCTTGACTTGGGGAGGAGCAGTGTGATAGTCGGATTGGCTTTGAAGAAAGGAGGGGATGGGGAGGATAGCCTAAGCGAGGACGAAAGGTCAATTTTTCACGGGATCATGGCACTTATTGAGGACATGTTGAAGCAATATTCCGGAGAGTGAAATTGACATTGTGTTCGATGCTGTATGGCTCTAGACATCTATACATAAGTCACTTTGTGAGCTCGGAAGATGGCCATTGCTCTCCTGCCTCGAGTGCGAGGAGTTTCTCTCTGCGTTCACGCTGATATTTGTCCCATTTCCACCTTACAAGCTCCGCCAGACGCTGATCTGGCAAAGGTGCGGTACGAGGGTGTGTCTCGTGCAGGTAGTGCGCAAGGACGCCTGTGAAGACACCCAAAAGCGGGTCGAGGTACCTAACGCAAGTCGTCAGCTGTGCAGGGAAGAGCAGAGCGGAGGAAAGTTACCTATGTAGAAGAGGCATGGAGGGGAGGTGATGGACGTCAGAAGATCAGGGTGCTTGAGGAAATAAAATTTGAACCGAAACACCCTGATTGGACCTCTCCCTCATACTCAGTCTACCATACTTATCCTCTCATCCAACTCCCTCCGTCAATGTCCACTGCCGCTCTCGAACGCCAGATTCGCCCCATTTACGGTTAGTCCCCATCTCAGCTGCCTCGCTCAGTCCACATTCAAGTTTCCCCCAGATGCTCTTGATACAGGTTCCAACAAGTCTGCACTAGTCACCTGCAATAAGCTACTCAAAAAGTACCCTCAGAATGAATTAATCAAGGTCACATCTACTTGCATCGAAGTAGTGCGACAGTGGCACTGACACTTGGTCGGGAATTTCCAGGCACTTAAAGCACTCGCGCTTGTACGGTCACAAAAAGTAGAAGAGGCCCTCATCCTGTGTGATGAGGTCCTCGAAGCAAAGCCCACTAGTGATGCAACTCTCACTGCCATGATGCATGTCCTGCGAGGGCTTGGGCGACGTAAGCACGAGTTAGGGTGTCAATCGAGACGCGACTAATTTGACATGCAGACAAGGATATGGTCAAGATGTTCGAAGAGGCGTACAAGCAGCAACCTCTCAATGAGGAGCTTGGAGCCCAGACCTTCTTCGCCAACGTTCGTGCAGGGCAATGGAAATCGGCACAGCTTGTACGTCTCCCCACATACATTCCTCGAGGCTGATGACCTAATTTAAGCCTCAAGGTGGCCACACGTATGAACAAGCAATTCCAGGATGATCGGTACCTCTATTGGACTATCATCTGCACCGTTCTCCAGGTATGGGACGCCGGCGTACATGACCTTCCGAATTTTCACGAGAATTCCAGGCAGAGGAACCCGGGACGCAGCCGGAAATGCGCAACATACTCTATAGGCTCGCACAACGTCTTATGATCTCATCTCCAACGCCATCATATGTCAATGCAGAACGCTTTCACCTCCACCTCTCTATCCTTCTCAAACTCGACCTCATCGATGACGCCCATAAACTGCTCGACAGCCAAGTTGGTAGGACTATATGTGCGACCAATTTGTCTTGCAATGAGCTCCGAAGGGAAGTCTGGCAACTAAAGGGTCTGGTCAAAGAGGAGGGGGAGCAAGCTAAGAGTCTCATCACGGAGAAAAAGTGCGTGATTTTATCTCCCTTGTGATTCCCATGAGTTGATCTATGTTGTAGTGATCGCAACTGGCTAGAGTTTCTTTCTCTTTTGGATGGTACATTCGCAGAGCTCACCGGCGGCGAGGAAGCACCTTCGGAAGAAGCTCTTGATGCTGTCCGAACAAAGGTTCACGAGACCAAGGAACTACTTCAGGGGGTTGTGGAGAAGGACGGCCCTAAAGATCGCTCTGGACTTCTCGCTCTTCTCGAGCTCGAGAAACGAGCTCGTGTTCATGGTCTTTCTGATGGTATGTTTCATCTGGGCACTCGTCAGCCATGACTCATGTGGGAATAGATGAGGCCAGGCTCGTCTGCCTTCTCGAGGAATACTTTGAGAAAATTGGCGATAAAGCATGCTGCTTTGAAGACCTCAAACCATACGTTGACCTCGAAAGCGACGAGTTAGTTCAATGGACAAGTTTCCTAGATGCTGTTTCCACTTCCTTTGTTCGTCATCCCTGTGTTCCTATGGGAAATTTACTGACATTGGGTCTGAAAGTCAACAGAAAAGGAACTCCGACGTCTCATCAACGTTTATAAGCTGCAGCGCTACAATTTATCAAGTTCAGAAATTACACTTGAAGCGGAAACTGCCCGTGCGACCCTATACACAGAGAAATACCTCGAAGCCTTGAAACTTGGTACTGATCTCCCAAGTACGGAGCTTCAACCTGCGGATGATCTTGTTCTTCTCGCTGCAAGCAGTCATGTAAGCCTCTGGAAGCTAACTAAGGACGACGGATACCTGTACACCGCGACGGCACTTCTGGAATACGCACTGACGAAGAGCAAACAATCCTTCGTGGCCAGACTTATGCTGATCCGTATTTACCGTCTCCTTGGTACGCCTTGGTAGTTCTTATGAGAGACTATGTGACCAACATTGTTATTAGGTGCCTCCGCTCAGGCTCTCGAGCATTATCGGGCACTGCCAATCAAGCAAGTGCAGAATGATACCCTCTCACATTTCATCTTGTCTCGTGCATCCACATTCTCCCTGGCCGCAACTGGTGATCTCACATTTGCGACTGAATGTCTAGAGTCGACACAGATCTATTTGAGCAACTCACAAGAGGTGTGTTGACGCCAAATATACCATGGTCAAACGTTAACAGTAATTAGACAGGTGACTTCATTATCCGGGCATTCACATCAGAGAAATACTCTCAGGTATGACACCAAGTCCAGAAACTGTTCTTTGTTCAACATATACGGCTCAGATACCCGAGTTTATCATTTTTGAGGACCGATTGGAGAACTCTCTGCAGCGTGATCTCGTCAAGATGGAACATCTTCGAATGCGCCTTGCTCACGAGAACATGAATTCTGACATCATCGATATGGAACTCATTGAGCTCAAGTTCATCTTCGACCGAGGTGGGTTCGAGTCACAACTGACGGAGATGCCCTGCTGAGACGACCTGCAGTTCACCACGATAACCGGGATACTGCTATCCTGCCTGATTACCAGCCGAGGTCATCACCTAATTTCAACGAGCAAACTCTGTTCTTCAACACCTTCGAGGGTGTAAGTGATTGATCTTGACTCTGCGAAGTCCATGATGTTTACCTATGTGTAGTTCGGTTTCCTGCGTACTATGCTCAAGGTTTATATTCGCGCATTACAGCAAGGCAGTGACCTTGATGACACAGTGGAAGAGAAACTGTTGATCGGAGATCGACCCAAACAACGCGTAGATCTAGCTTCTGGTGTGACACTAAGGGATCGTCTGCTCACACAATCAGAAGAGGATCTCAAGGAGGTAACTATTCTCATATCATTCTCGTGGCTGACTGACTTACGTCATGCCAAGCTCACCCAAGACGAAGTGTCGCTCGTCGAATTCGCATCAGCCCTCGCAGATTGGCTGGAAGTATACCACAATTATACTCGACCACCCCCAGCACTTGTTTTGGCTGAGGCCTCTAAACAGACTGAGCTCAAGACCGGCCACCCGCTGAAGGGTATCGAGATTCCCCCGGTGAATGGGAATGGGCATAAGAAGGATGAGGAGCCTCCTGCCTTCATTGAGCCCCCCGAGGCCGTTACTTCATTCTTTGGAGGTGAATTTAGAGGACTGAATGATAGGTGTTAACAGCTGACATGGTTCTGGTAGATATCAAGGAGAGGTTCGACGAGGTCAAGGATACCAGCTCTCCTGTTGAGGCCCTTCACCTTGCTGCAATCGCACAGGAGGTAAGGATAGGCTACACCTATGAGACGCTCCCGAACTTACCCTGTAAAGGCATTCCTCATCTTTATCATTGAGACTCTCAGATTCAAGAATCAGACAGTGGTCAAGCAGAACAAACTTGGCACAGTGAGTTTTCTCCCTACTCAACACATCATATTCCCACCTAACATATATATCAAGCTTGTCGCAAGTATCAAGACCATCCGAACCAATGCCATATCCAATTTGAAGGACATATCCGCGAATCTAGTCCAGCGAAGTGAAGGCGAAGGGACCCCCGAGGCGCGCAAGACATTCGTTGAGGAATGCTCTGGTATCATCAATGCTGGCGTATGTAACTCTTCACTATTCTCTCCCCTACATGACTGAACTGGATACTGCCGCAGATTGATCATGACTTCGTCTTGAATATCGCTAAAAAGGAAACAGATGCTAGAAAGAAGGTTCTTGAAGGATTTGGAAAAGGCATCAATCGCATTTGCGCGAACTATGCTGGTAACTAGAACATTGGATTCGACTCATGCATGTGTATGCTTTGTGCTTTGTGATCATACTAATGATAATAGTCACCCAACTCACTTATACGTTTCCTCTTATGTTGCGAAAAGATTATCGTGAAAATATCAGAACAGAACGCGTGACGTCACAGGCCCATTCAACGCGTCCTGTAACGCGTATTGTCGCGCGTGATTTAGTCTTACCATCACCTACTACCCACTCCTCCAATCATCCCCTCCCAGTTAATAAACCGTCTAGTATGTCCCAATGTCAGTTGAGCTCTCATTTTCATTTGTCTTGATGATATTGAAGATCTACTCGATGGGTAGATGATTCCTACTATGGTAGTGGTGGAGGAGGTTTCCTCCAGGGTGGATCGCCATTTAGTCAAACAGGGAGTCCCGGCGGTGCCCAAGTCAGTGAATGGTTCATATATGAGATCTCGAGCTGAAGGTTGAACAGAGGAGCGAAGCCTCAATGTCAATGCGACCAATAACTACAAATCAATTCCAGAAAACAGAGCAGCCACAT
Organism: Macrolepiota dolichaula; assembly: GCA_003315915.1. Taxonomy (NCBI): domain Eukaryota; kingdom Fungi; phylum Basidiomycota; class Agaricomycetes; order Agaricales; family Agaricaceae; genus Macrolepiota; species Macrolepiota dolichaula. The sequence goes on from QFDT01001345.1 coordinate 60,124, forward strand.
GGGGATGCGCCATGGTCGTTGGATGGCGTCGAAATCGGACATGTATGACTGCTTCGATACGTGAAAAAGATTCTCCACTCACCCGGAGAATAACAGGTGACGGTAGTTGGGCAGGTGGTTTCGATGCATCAGCAGACAACAAATCACATTTATAACATCGAGGATGGGTTCGGTCGTGTCGAGGCAAGACATTGGGTGGGGTCAACAGGAAACACAGCAGCTGAGATGGACAAGTGGAGTGGTATTGAGTGAGTAATTCCGTTCACCTTGTTCCAATTGGTCATCCATGAAATTGTTGCAGAGAGGGGACTTATGTCCGAGTGAGCGGGTTCCTGAAATCATTCGGGAACAAGAAATACATCAACGCCTCTTATATGAGACCCATTACGGACTTCAATGAGATTGATTTCCATTTCCTGGAATGTGCCACTACAACTTTGATGCTGGAACGTGGTACTGTGAGTGCTTGACCTGATGTCTGGTCTTGGAAGACGCTGATCGCACACACGCAGCCCAACAGCGCTAAGACTGGTGGACAAAAGAATGCTGGTACCGGTTCCTCGGCCTATCAGCTCAATAACGCCATGGACACTGGAGATGAATACTCAAACCTACCACCCATACAGCAACAGATCGTGAGATTCCTCGTTTCACAAGATAGCAGAGATGGTGTCCACGTTGGAGTCATCGCGCGAGCACTTGGGAAAGCAGACCTAGATGCAGAAAAGCTCAGGTATATGCTATATCTCAGCCAAAATTCATAATACTGACGGTCGTTTTCCACTGGTTCTAGTTCTGCACTCGATACCCTTCTAGACAGTGGCCATTTATTCAACACAATTGACGAAAGTCACTTTGCTCTCTCTCGTTAGACCTACTATCTTGTGTCAGAATCCCTCTCTGTCGAATGTACTTACTTAATGGCATGTGCTTTGGTGCCATTGCCTCATGGCATCTGATTCTGGTTCATACCCTCGAGTTATCTTATAGCATCGCTGGCTTCGAATCCAACGCTGCTTCGATGAACTCGTTCTCTTCAACTGCTAGTCTAACGTATAATTCACAATCCCCATCTCAGGTTGGTAAGATCAACCTTGACGGTCTGATATCGCCATTTGCTTATGAATTCATCCCCTATATCTCTTATGTCGTTTCCAGCCTGCTAGTCAGTCCACAGAGCCAAAAGATACCCTCAGACACGCAACTATCAAACAAATTCTCAATGCTACTCACGTCAGGACACATTTCGAAATCGATGGAAAGGAAATTGGGCTTGTACATCTTTACATCCTTTCTTTATGCTCGGATGCAACTTCTAAAGTCCAAGACTAGCTTGTGGTGATCGCAAACATTTACGATGTCAGATATACCGGAGGGAAACTAGATTTCGGGCTGGACGATGGTACGGGAAGAATTAGGGCCTCAGTTTGGGAGACAGAAGGCCAAGATGTCGAGCAAGAACTAGCGGAATACCGGTCCCAGTGGGTAGACTTTCCTACCGTTTTTACGTGAGACAAATGGAATTGTTGACACCCTCGGACACCAGGAATTTTTCATACGTTCAAGCGATTGGAAGAATCTCGGAATACCGTCAAATCTTTTCTCTTCAACTCACAAAGATTGCATTCGTAGAGGATCCGCATGAGATATACCACCATCACCTTAGGGTGATGGTAGACTACCTCCTCCTCCAGCGCGACCCTCCCGTCAGTTGGGCTTCTATGATATAATGGCTATCACTAATGTTCTGGATAAAAGCCCAAAACCACGCTCCGACCGAGCGCTGAAGATCAGCCTCCTGAAGCGCTTTCAATGCATAACCTACAGACCAACCTCCCCACTGTATCTCATCCGAACAATCTCCACCAATCTTCTGAAATTAGTTTTGAATGGACTTCCCTTCCCGAACACGATGTCCCACAAACCCCAGCTCGAAAATTGAACGTTGAATCCCACACTCAGCGATCACTGGTGCCCCCGTCCCCTGAATCCATGGAAATAGATGACACACCCAGCAGAAGGAGCTATCGTATCGGGGGCCCTTCGTCAGAAAGACTAGGCGACGAAGGTCCCTCCCCTTCCCCGGACATATCGCAACACCGATCTCCCCATCGTCCATCCCCTGCCCAAAATCTAAATACGCCGTCGACGTCGTCGATAGCTACTACGAATCATTACCAGACTTCACCACGATCCGTTTCTCCTGCCAGCCCGCCGTCACCAGCTATCAGACCCCACCTGCCAGGACTTGAGGAATTTTCTCCTTTCGGATCGCGACAGACCATGAATGTAACAGGAACGACGGCGACTCAAAGACGTGATCCTTATTCTCACTTGACGAATTTACAAAGGGACATTATTTTGACTATTCAGAATATTCAAGACTCATTGGGATCGGAAAACAGTTGGGAGGGTGTCTCGATATCTATGCTTGTTCAGACGATTGCGAGACGACGTCCATATTTAGAAGAAGATGAATTTGGGTGAGTTGTGTCTGTACATGATGAGTACTATGAAGGTGTATTGAGGTATTCCAGGAATGCGCTTGATTATCTCATTGAGGAAGGGCATATATATAGCACCATCGATGATAACCATTTCGCTTGTACATGATCTTGGTCCTTCGATTTTTGACCTCTGGGTTCTCAAACTATGATATATACTCACGCAGCCCCCAGTTGGGACGCATGGTTGCAAAAGTATTCTTTTGCCGTGTGGTGTTCGGTCTACCCTCAAAACATAGGTATCTACGTGGCATGGGATGGTCTATATCTATTGATTCATCTGGCTCCCAGTCTGATCTTGCCCTTATTTGCCGGATGTCATTGACAATGCACTCAAGCAAAACCTTGCGTAAAGAAATCTAGAACTGATGTAGGTGGGCATCTGATAGCAAGGCATTGTCTTTATCCCTGATTTGACTCCACCCCGAAGGAAGTGTTTCAGGAGTATAGTATCGTACCAACCAGCATACAAGACGAACCTGATGGTGCGCCAGGAGCACCTGGTGCTTGAGATTCGGATTTAAAGTCTGGCATAGAATGATATGTTTTTTTGGATGAAGAGAGATTGTTGTATTGTTAGTCGCGGGACATAACACTAGGTTTACTCCAGGAGACCGTGGTTTGTGCGCTACATCGCTCTCTTGCGGCTCTATCGTCGTAGATCTGATATCCTCTGATTATGACGTCACGACGACAGCACATGATATGCATGATAGGTGGTATATATTATCGCATTAATAAATATGTGAAACAATTATCTCCAGTATGATGGCTTTGGCAAGTCACTAATACCTCCCATAACCGATTGTAACGTTATACGTCGTCTTAAAGGTTAAGTTCTGATCTTCAATATATTCTCTTCTTTTTACGGTAAATACACGAAATAAATATGGGTCTTCTACTTCGATGTTTGAATACCTTGGTTGCGTCGCCATTGCTGCAAACCCTCAGCTTGCGCAAGATAGGAGGGATGAGCTCCGTAGGTGGAACTCCCGTCACACTACGCAATCCTGAAAAGGAAGTCACGGCAGGATCACTCCTACATTGGTGACCTCACCTCATTCGTGGTTCGTGGTGAGGGTGTTGTGACTCTTGCGTTTACCGCTTTACAGCTTTGACAACAACACCCATTTCATATTTTCTTCATATTGACATCATATTTCTACCATCTTCATTCTCAAGGGAACCTTTCCATGTCCTGGTTCTCTGCTTGGCTGCCGGAACTTCCAACTCTCAACCTCAATCTCGCATTGCCCACAAGTATCCAGGGTCGTTTCCTCTCATTCGTATTAAAGAGAACTCTTGGACACTTCTTTAAACCCGGGCAACTCGATGCTCGTCAAATTGATTCCCAGATTTGGTCGGGATTCGTCCAGGTGAACGGGCTGGAGCTTGACAGTGGGGTATGTGAAATCAATACTTGTTATACATGGTAGCATTCATCTCATCGCTAGGCAATTAACACACTTCTCTCCGGTCTACCCTTGCACTTCTCCTCAGGAACACTGTCTTCAGCGACCGTGAGGATACCATGGCCAAATCCTCTTACATCAACGCTTGGCTTCTCCTTGAAATCCTTACATCTGGTTTTTGAGCTTTCCCCAACCTCGACAGCTCCTCCCCCTGAGATGGACTTGGCTTCCTCTGTCGCCTCTGTTGCTGAGACGTTTCTTCACGAAGAACTCACTCCTCGTGAAGAAGCATCGCTCATGGATTCACTCCACTTGGACGTTCCTGGTGGTGCTTTCAATGTCGATAAAGGGAGGGTTCCAGGGGGTTTGGATCCATTCGATGTTGAGAGCGAAGAAGAACCACCCAGTGAAATGGAACCAGGTGGAATATCGCTTTTTGCCACTCTCATCGAGCGTCTCCTCTCCAGATTTGAGTTTGACGCTCAGGATATCCAAATCACGATCATACATCCAGACAATGTTAGTATCACTTTCTCACTCTCAGAGGTCAGGTACAATACCAATATCACTGGGTCGGATACTTCTTCACCTTCTGCTGAGGCTCACCTTCCGAGTGTTACTCGCTCCCTGACCATGAACGGGATTACCTTTCAAATGGAGAATCTACGAAAGAATGATGCGCATCCACGAGAATCTTTGACAGCGTTATCGTCGACTGTATTAGGCCCACCTCATCACGCCCAGCCATCGGAATCTCTCAGCTCCTCTATCTCATCCCTTGACGAGGAGACGACGATGGCTATGTCTCAATCTCTTGCTACTCTCCCCCCACGCGCACTATCTCCTTCCCACTCTATGGAGAGTACCATGTACCAAAGTGCACTATCGATTGTCAACGAGGATGACGAGCCTACGGAGTTGCACCCACCCCCTCCCGCCGACCAATCTGACAATTTCCAGCCGCCACCTGTACCGCTGGATAAACTCGTCTTCTCCTCCGGTTCATCTGCTATCACCGTTACCGTGGTCACTACGCCTCCAACTAATATCGAGGGCCATTCGGTCGAACAGAGAGATAAGATATCTATTTCTTTGCAAACTGGTCTTTTTGCCTGTGCCCTCAGGCCTTGGCATATCCGGGGAATTTTAAACCTGACGGACATGATTATTTCTAGATTGCCAAAGTCAAAGCCTCAACCTGCGAGACAGACCACCACCTCGAGTCTCGCCATTTTTAATGCAGAGGCTTCTGTGAACCTTCGCGGCATTGTCATTCTTCTTCTACCCTCGGGTCCCCTATCAGCAATCGATACCCTTGAACCTTTCTTCCACCATCCTTTAATTCCTCCTTCGTTATCATCAGGTTACATGCGACTGCACGTGGAAACAATCAACGCTTCCCTACGGTTCCATTCACAACTCGAAGCCCCTCCGGTTTTGAGTACTCAGACCAGATCACGGCCGAGCGATCACCCGTTGATGAAAGGCACTTTTTCCGTCAATAACATATCCGTTTTCATGTTTCACTCTGGTGATGATGGCGACCATTCAGCGTGTCCCATCTTCTTCACGGACCCATATCTTACTGCACAATATACTCGATCACATCACCATCCGAGCGAGCGGGATGGTTCCCTCGATAATTCCTTGCCCGATTTTGATGTAATTGATTGGACGAAGCAGGATCACCAGGAGAAAGGGGCGGCGCGACTCTCCTATTGGCGATGCAAGCCGAAGACGCAGCATCAAACTCGCCAACGTCCCCAAGGTCATTCAATTGCGGTTTCGCCACCCAATCATGCAGAAGGGCTCCTAGGTTGTTCTATCGAGGAACCTTCCTTTTCGTTCACGTTTGAGAAAATTCAGAAGCACAAGGATTCGACGGAGCTAACTGTCGAGGGCAAGGTTGCACCCCTACATATTCTAGTGGATCTGGACACTCTGATTGGTGATGATGCTGTGATGAAGTTCATGGAAGAAGCAACACAGAATCTCAATCCAGTCATTAGTTCAATGCCAGAGAACGTCGATCGCCTGGATCATCTCGGCGCTGATGACATGCCACCTGTAGCGCACCAAGCAAAAGAGAGGAAGAGGTTAGAACGCCTAGTCCTCGACGATCTTGATTTGGAGTATGATTATGACGACACAAACATGAGGGGACAGCGTAAAGACGTTTCTCACAAGGTTTGTCTTTCCTTCAGCTACGAAGGTGTGTGAGACCTGATCATATTTCGTGTCTACGCTACCAGTCCAAGGACGAAGTCCGCCTGACATTCGAATTGGTGGCTCTCCGCTTGGAATTACGGGTTCCGTCCCCGCGCGACGTATCTCGTTCTGGAGCCCTCGTCATTGATCTTCACACCATCGAGCTGAGGAATGGTCCCAAGGAACTTGAAAGTCATCTCCGTTTTGCCACCACATTGGATGAGCATTCTCCAGTGCCAATGTTCACTGTCGTATGCGAAAGGGTATTAATTGCTCAGTCCCTTGTTAACCAGCCTCTGGCCACGGGGATTTTATCCCTTGGGTCCCTAAGGGATGAGGAGGAATCGGCCACCTCTAGTCCTTTTGTGCCTCTGCGGCCACGAGTCTCAGTGACAAAGTCTCAGGCCAGTTCAAGCATGATCACTGTGTTAAATGTCGAGCTGCCTTCTGCCCACGTGGTGATCACAAAAGAGTTGTTAGATGGACTGCAATATTTCATCGACGACGCTTCCCAGCTATTGGAGCAGTTTTCACAGCGCGCGACTAAGGCAGAGGGCGGAGGAAGGGAGAGTAGCGATAATAGCATGATAGGAAGCCGCTTCTTTACTAAATCGAGGAGTAATAGTACGAGTGGTTTGATGAGTAGTACCTCTTCTGGCAACAGCGAGACTGTTGTGAAGCTCGCAATTTCGGAAGGTATAGTGTTGAAGAGTATTTTGATGGAGCTCCTACTGACGTCTGGTCATAGCATTTCTCCGAACCTGGGTACCAAGAACGGATGTTGAACCGGCATCTATTCGACCATTTGATATCTTTGCCTCTGAGTTGAGTGTGCTTATAGAGCTCAAGCCGGAGGGAAAGGTTCGTTTCAGCCTTCTCTTTTAATTCTCTTCACCAACCTCTCACATAGGAAGAGACTGTTATAACACTCGGCATTTTGGACACCAAGATAGCCAACGTATCTCAATCTGGGAAGGTAGAAACCCTGTTGGCATTGACTGCTCCTAGGGGTTTGGTATGTATCTCACTATAATTCTTCCGTCGTTATTCAATTCTATTCCTGTAGACATCGACATCTCGCCCACTCGTTAAGCTTCGTTTCATCTCGTTAACAGTGCCTGGCACCATGGCCAAAGAAACAAGATTAAAGCTTACGCTATCTGACTTCACTTGCAATATATTTCCCGATATTGTCTGGGCCAAAGATCTTGGACTCTTCGCGAAGTCACCACCAGGTGTAAGATCCCAATCGAGTACTAAAGCAATGACTTCGGTCTCATTTCTGCCTAGACATTCGAATCCGTGATTCCGAGCGAGCGAACATGCATCGCACTCAAGATTATGGATGGTTCCATTCGTGCATATGCGCCCACAAAGCCTGGAGCGATCGTCCTTTACATCGGAGACACGGACCTGACAACAGACATAGTTGGAAATTCACTGGAATCTACCATTGCTTTGGGGATACAATATCTGTCTGTCCTCGCCATCGATGACGTGAATGTTCCTGTCGACGAAGCCATGCATGAGTCGAAAGGTATCCCCTGCTGGAAAGTGAGTGTCGGGCCAGATTTGGGATGGGTGGTGGCTAATTATTCCAGTCTTCTGGCTATGCGCTTGTCGCCGAAATTGCGGAGACGGAAACAACCGTTACTGTGACCAGGAACGCTCCAGTTCACGTTGAGGTGAGCCCGACTTCAATCTCCATGAAAACTACGAGTTGACGACATTGAAGCTTAATGTGAATGGAATTCACCTCCACCTTCACTTAGCTGCGGATACGCTATCTTCTCTATCAGCGTTGATTTCTGACATTGCATCCACGTTTGCTTCACCAGAGGAGGAGTGAGTACTGAGAGGCGCGTGCTGCAATGGAAGGCTGACTGATATATAGGGTTCCCCAGGTAACAAGGGAACCGGTTATCCTTTCTGAAACGAACGCCTCACGAGGACTCATGGGTAGATAGACTTGATGTGAAAGACAGAAAAACATCTAATACCTTTCTCCAGATTCTGTCGAAGATATAGCATTTCAACGACCACCTGAAATAGGCCCGGCTCCCGATTTAATTTGTGACGATCTCCCAACCAACGCAGATTACCTAGATGAATCGTTCGGTGCAGCAGCAGGGCTGCGAGAATTTTCTGACGACGAGTTGGATGACCTCAGCGATGATGCTAATGACGAACATGAGGTCAAGGACATCGTCCCGACAGAAGTGGAACCAGGAGGCGTCTCAAATCACTACGGAGAAACCATCAAAGTGAATACTGAGGGTATTCACATGATTGAGGAATACTACGACAACCTTCCGGCCGAGCTGACAGAGTCTCCAACAGGGTGAGTGTTACCTTGGCGCTCACGATTCCTGAGACTCATCAATAAATCGCCAAGTGGTATTGAAAGTAAGCTGAAAATCCGCGTCCGGGGTGGAGATGCAACATTGTTCCTATATGACGGCTATGATTGGGTGCGAACGCGGAAAGTTATTGAAGAGGAGGTGAAGGAAATGCGACGTCGCTTGGCTAAGATTCGCCAACTGGCTGCCAGTGGTCAGATGCATGAATCCGATCTGGAAGAAACGAACGCCGTCCTGTTCAACTCTGTTTATATTGGCATTGATCAAGATGTGGATATGACGGAACCTGGAGCTCTGCTCGCCGCCATTGACGAAGAGCTCAAGGATGATGTAGAGACGGCCACGCAAAGTTCATGGCAGTCGCTGAGGGCAACGGGAGCCCCTGTTGCTGTAGGGGGGAAGCAAAGAACTCGAACAACACGGGTACACAACAAGAAACTCAGGCGTGCAAAGGGCCCAAGCATGGAGTTTAAGCTGATGGGGTTGAGTGCGGATGTGGATCAATTCCATCCAGATGAAATCGTCGTATCGAAAACTTTTGCAACTATTCGGGACGTTGAGATTCTCGACCATATCAAGACGTCTACGTGGAAGAAATTCTTGACCGCTCTACGTTCGGACTCCAAGGGAAATATACGAGAAACGGGCTCAGAGATGGTTCGGATTGAGCTACGTGGTGTTCGGCCTGCCCCTGGTCATCCTTCAGAAGAATCGCGCCTTCGAGTGAGTCCTTTTGTACACATTGTGATTGTCAAGCACTGAATTATGCCAGGCAAAAATCCTCCCTTTACGTCTCTATGTAGATCAAGATGCCGTAGATTTCTTGAAGAAGTTCTTCAGCTTCAAAGATCCCCACCAGGTACCCGTTGAAGCTGAAAAATCGTCGCCAGAAGCTTACATCCGTGTGTCAACCATCATTTGGGAGCTTGTACTGGTGAACTAACCCAAGCTTAGAACTGGCAGAGATTTTTCCTATTGATCTCAAGTTGGACTACAAGCCACGGCGAGTCGACTACAGGGCACTCCGAGAGGGGCGCACGATTGAGCTCATGAACTTCTTCCACTTTGACGGCGCAGAAATGACCTTGCGTCACATCACACTTGCAGGAGTGAGTTTTGGACTGACTCCTCGTTGGTAGACCCATTGAACTTTTTTCTAGATTACAGGATGGCCCCGTATGTTCGAGATGCTCAACGATCTTTGGACACCAGATGTGAAAGCGACGCAACTCGTGGATGTGATATCCGGTGTTGCTCCCATTCGGTCAATGGTCAATGTTGGATCAGGAGTTGCGGATCTCGTATTGCTTCCAATCTCACAATACAAGAAAGATGGCCGGATTGTTCGCGGTATGCAGAAAGGTGCTACCGCCTTCGTCAAATCTACTGCGATTGAAGCTATCAAGATGGGTGCACGCCTCGCCACTGGAACGCAAGTCATATTAGAACAAGCCGAGAGTGTATTGGGTGGTCAGTTCACAGACTCATATACGACGGAGGCAGTTCAGGTTCCGATCCTTGACGAAAACGGACATTTGAGTCTTGATGTGGATGAAGAGGATTCTGAATTGGACCTGATTTCGAAGTATGCCGAACAACCCATGAATGTACGAGAGGGATTCGAATCAGCATACCGAAGCCTGCGTCGCAATTTCAATTCTGCTGCCCAAACAATATTGGCCGTACCCATGGAGGTTTATGAACGATCTGGTAATGAGGTGAGTCTTCAAGCCTTTTGATTAAAACATTCAGACGCTGAGATATTATCAGGGGCCCGTACGTTCCGTCATTCGCGCCGTTCCTATCGCTGTCTTGAAACCAATGATCGGGGCAAGTGAGGCTATCAGTAAAACCTTACTTGGCCTTCATAACACCCTTGATCCTAATGTCCGGCGAGAAAACGAGGCGAAATATAAGCATCGATGATGCTGGGCACGAGTATAGTTATCACTACTTTTCCTTCCTGTCGGGCTCGCTTGTATTATAATCACAAGATGTATTATTGCACAACGTAGTATCATCCACTTAATGTCTGACATGGATACATTAACAAACCTCGCTTCAGTTGACACAAAATTGGCCACTCACCATGGTCAATCAATTTCCATGCCCATCGACCGACTTTCACCCTGTACCAGTGCACTCCTTGTTTTTGAAGGAATCTTGATCTTTTCTTTGACCTTTGATACCTCTTCGAGCGCCGTGGGTTGATGCAGCGTAACAGAAATTTTGGCCTTTTCCAGGGTCTTTTGACGATGTGCTCTTTTCTTGGCTTTCGCCAGAGCCATTCTGCAACAACCGCGTTGAGCACCGCGGATTCCGAACAGATAGTGTGCAGACACACCTATTTTTGAAGAATGCCCGTTCTCTCCGTGCCTTGATCTCACCCACCCGCTTCATAGCCTTGATTGTTGTCTGTACCAGATCACGGTCATAACGAACGGGTACGTTCCGTCGTTTCTCAAAGTCAATCGTCGAGTCCTGTCAGTCTTATCAGTGAGGATATATTCCAAGTTGACAAAAGACATACAATCGTCATCTCCTTGCCGGCTGCTTTCCTAAATGCTTTCGTCCACCGCACCTTCCGTGGATTTCGTTTCATTCTGGGACACGGTTAGCAGCCGTATAATACATGCGGTAGATAAAACTTACTTGAAATTCTTGTGACATCTCGAATGCTTGTCAGTCAAGCGTTCGATGATCGAACCATGAACTTGTTCTCTCACTTTGATGTGCAGAAACGAAAAACTTTTGCATCATTTCGGACGAAAGCCGAGCCTAACCAACGATGAGAATCCAGTTTTATACTGGTTTCAAGACGAAAGGCTCACCGTGACCAGGATATACATTCGTAGAACAGAAATAACACTTCTCGATGCGCATGGTGTGGACAGACTAAAACAGAGATACCAGGCAGCACGAGAAGTGTTTGTGGTCACGTGAAAAGAAATTCTGACATTAATCACATTTGATATGTCTTATTTCCTACGCCCTAGTAAGTAGCCTACTCGGAGTGATTTAGAAACGAAAACATAGAGTTCGATCGTACAACCACCATACCGTTATAATCACATGCTTGTCCACGTCCCAATCCCTTCCTGTTCACTCTAAATAATAGACAGAAGATTACCGATACACCATACAGCTTTTCATTAAATCCATCTGACCCTCGAAAATCTGTATGTAATATTGTAACATGCACATGGTGCTATCCAACTGAACCGAGGGATCGTTTCTGGAAGATGGTGGTAAGTGGAGATGAAGTGTCGTGTATATTATATATAACTGTCAATTGGAACATCGCTTCCTTCCCAATCTCCTCGCTAGTTCTATCCGGGTCCATTCTCAAATCTCGAGGCCTCATTCTATTCACAAGGGGCATTCGATACCAAACGCGTAAACCCTCTTCAAAAGATGTTCACAGCATAATCACTCGCATACCGGGAGAGCGAGAAACCCGGAAACACCCAAAGCGACTAGTTTGTTTCAACTTTCCGCTAGGTTTGATACAACTCTCCTGTTTATACTTTGTGTCTTTGACCTGAAGCTCGTGCTCACACCACCAGGTCTTCGAGGCGGATCGAACCACATTGTTTATTTCGATTCATGGCCTGTCCGAGCGACTCGTAGACATTCCTCCTCAAAGTCAGTCAACCAGGCCACCTCAACGCCCGCTTGCTTCAGTCTTTGTGCCCCTTCGCATTTTACGAAGTCATCTGGTTCACCCACACCAATGTAGCACCTGGGTATCTTCGCTGCCACAATAGCATCTGAGCACGGTGCCAGACCGGACGTCCGAATTGAGCACGGCTCAAGTGTGGTATAGATATCGGAATGAGTGAGAATGTTATCGGCTGTAAGCCCATCCACAGGTGCGGTTGGGAATAAGGATTGAAGTTCATCTGGGGTGAGAGCCCTTGCTTTAGCTAGAGCATTGGCTTCGGCGTGTGTGTTTCCAGGAAGTTCTCTGGAAAATCCCGTCGAAAGTACGACAGGTTCAGATGAAGTAGATGGCCATTTGACTGTAATCACACAGCCCACACAGAAGGCAGTGGGAGTGGGCTCGCATTTGCGTGCTTCGTCAAGAGCTAGACGCAGGAAACGTAGGTTTTGGTCTGCGGTGACTCAGTCTCTTTAACATACGAGTAGCAAAGGCGAATACACACCGTGTGGTTCTGTCATTGTGCTGGAATAGAATCTAATAACTACTTACGATACGATTAGATATTTGGAGCTGTGCCCTGCACTGCTTTTAGCAACTCTGCTTACGTATGCAAAGGTGGCTACAAACTTCGGGGTCCTCAATTGCGGTAGAGGTGTTTGACCTCAACTCTTACCACTCACACCCTTTCCACTGCCATGTCCTCGCCTCAGCCAGAGGAATTTCGTGAGAACCGGGCTGATAATGACGACCCTATGCAAGGCTCAGGTCAGGAAGAGGAGGAAGGAGATGGTGATGAGATCATGCCGAACGTGACAGACGACAGTTCAGAGGAGGGGGAAGACGACGAAGAGGAGGCTCTCAGAATCAGAGAGGGATTCATAGTCGATGAGGATGAGGATGAGGAAGAAGATGAAGAAGAGGAGCGTCGCAGACGGCGAAAGAAGCGCAAGAAGCATCACCGTAGACGTGAGTTCCCGCCTATACTCTAATTTCTCAATGGTTCAATTGTAGTAGGTGAGGAAGAAGACGAAGAGCTGGAGGAAGATGATTTGGAATTACTTGCAGAAAATACTGGTGGTACCTTTAAGAAGAATCGTCTGACACGGCTAAGACGCGGACGCGTCTCTGAATCACCGCCAGCTACATCTTCTAGGCGAAGAAATGTTGTAGAATCTTCCGATGAAGATCTCGACAACGACGACAATCTACCTCAAGTTCAAGATATACAGAAAATTTGGGATGATGAACGAGGTAGGGATGATGAAGAAGAGTACGGAGATATGGACCTCGATGATTTTATTGAGTACGACGAAGAAGGTGGAGGGGCTATGGATGAAGCATCCCGCGCGGAACGCAGACGAGAGCAACAAGAGCTACAAAGGCGGAAACGGGCATTTGGTAGTAGACCCGAACTTGCAGGTATTGATGCAAAGTAAGTTCGAACACATCCATGCCTACGCCTGAATTGACAACGTCAGTGCTTGGGATGAAATACATGATGTATTCGGGGACGGCCACGATTATGATTGGGCATTGGTTGGTGAAGATGAAATGGAGCATGAGGAGGAGCGTTACAGGCCGGATACAAAATACCAAGATGTATGTGACTTCTCAGGCAGGTTAATATTTGCTAAATTCATTACTTTTCTTCATCTTGCAGGTGTTTGAGCCGTCGGAAATTCGTAAACGTATGTTAACGGATGATGACCACCTCATTCGTGTACAGGACATCCCCGAGCGTATGCAACTCGCAGTATCCTCACTCTCTGGAAATACTATCCTTTCTACCCACACCAAAATGACAGAAGCTGACCTTGATGGCGCCGCTATGTGGGTTACCCAGCGCATATCCACGCGTAAAAACCGGGAGTACTTTAGTGCCGATGGCCAATTCCAACATTTGAGGGGCGCTCTCGTTATGGCCGTCACATTTGCGTTACGCTATCTTTTCGTCGAGGAGTTTGAAGTGCCTCATATATGGTCGCACAAACGGGATTATCTCTGTCACTTTGATATTTCTGATATCCGCACGCGCAAGGAACTCTTGTCATTAAACGAATTGTGGCGTATCTATGCTCTGGGTCAAAAGTACAGGTCATTACTAGAGAGGAAGAAGGCACTGTCGACCCTCTCCGAACGGCTGCAGGTGCACGACGAGCATTACGAAAAGGAGATTCTGCCCAAGGTGGACGGCGTCGAGTTGGTTGCGGATGCGACGGAATGGCTTCTATTGAAGTATAAGGAGAGGAAAAATGACACAATCGACTCTCGTTCGCACGAGGAAGAGGAAAGTGACATCAAAAAGCCGAAAATGCCTAGTCGCATCTCAGCATATGAGGTCGCAAAAAAGAGCATTATTTCAAAGTTGGCCGAGGCATGTCTTGCAATCTCTAACGAGAAAGAATTCTTCTAATGTATCAACGTGTGTATCTAGGGCTTCGGGTTGGAGTCGTATGAAGTAGTGGCAAACTTCATGGCTTCAGAGCGCGTACATTTCGTTCGGGACCAAGAACTGAATCCTACCATCTTTGCGGAACAGTTTGCGGATCCTGATCCCATGAAAACCCAAACACCGACTGAATTGCTTCGTCGTGCCAGATTGATCCTATCAACGGAGCTGGGCAAGGATCCTCTGTTGAGAGACTACATTCGTAGACTTTTCAGAGAGGAAGCTCAGATCACCGTCGAGCCGACCGAAAGAGGCATCGTGAAGATTGATCAGAACCACCCTTATAATGTTCGTCCTCTATTACCTGGCTATTTCTACCAATTTACTCATTTTAATATCAGAACTTCAAATACCTTCTCCGGAAGCCGATCCGGGACATGCTAGAAATTGCTCAATTCCTTCACATCCTTGCAGCGGAAGCTGAACATCTCGTAACAATCTCCATCTTCCTCCCCAATGAAACCAGGGCGGACCTTGAGCAGAAACTTAACAATGCATTCAGCTCTGACAATTTCAGCGAGGCCGCAAGAGCATGGAATGTCGAACGGAGCCATGTCATTCAAGATGTCATTGAGCAGCATCTGATCCCCCTTGGTGCAAAATGGGTGCGGGAGTATCTTCGAGAAGAAGTGGAAGATTTCCTTGCTCAAAGTTGTGCAGTCAAGCTGCGTAAAGTATGTCGGTTGTCGACTTGACCAATTTATCATCTAACCGTCAAACAGCGCCTCAATGCAGCTCCCTATATTACTTCTGGGATGAAGCCCGGTGACACATCCTCAGTTCTTGCAGTTTCTTGGGGTAAGGGCGACCCCCAGAAGGATGCTATTTCCATGGTCTTTCTTGATGAAGCCGGTCGCATGCGCGAACACACCAAAATCGATAACCTCTACGACGAAGACAACCTTGACGAGTTCATTGATTTGCTCAAACGCCGGAAGCCAGATGTAATTGTTATTGGTGGCTTCAGCATGGCAACATTGAAACTCAAGCAAAGACTAAGAGAAGTTTTAGACGGAAGACATACGCAGACAGCAGGTAACGAGTCAGGCCGGACGGCTGAATACTTTGGCATCCCAGTCACCTACGTTCACGACGACGTCGCGCGCATATATCAACATAGTAATCGCGCAGCTGAAGAATTTAGTGGCCTCTCTTCAAATGCTAAATATTGTATTGGCCTTGCCCGGTACGCCCAAAGCCCTCTCAATGAATTCGCTGCCCTAGGACGTGACATCACTGCCATTACCTTTGAAGAGGATGATCAACATCTTGTAGGTGCTAATCCCCGATCGTTCAGATGCATCGCTCATTGATGATTCAGGTCCCCGTGGAGAAGCTCTTGATAGTCTTTGAGCGTGCTCTTGTGGACGTTACGAACAAAGTAGGCGTTGACATAAACCGCGCCGTTACCGATAGCTATTATCAACATCTGCTTCCGTTTATCTGTGGATTGGGACCTAGAAAAGCCCAGGCTTTGGTGAAGAAAATTGGTGCCCTTGTATGTATCGCTTCTCTTTGACTGGTCGATAGATGCTCACATATTCTAGGGTGGAACACTGATAAACCGTGACCAATTCATCAAAGGAAGCTTGCTGACAACCAAAATCTTCATGAATGCTTCCGCCTTTCTGCGTATTGCTCGTGAAGATAACGAGATGCGGTCCTTTAAAAACCGTCGTGACGACGATGATGCCCCCGACCCTCTTGATGATACCCGGATACACCCTGAGGATTATGAGTTGGCTAGGAAGATGGCTACCGATGCTCTTGAGCTCGACGAGGAGGATATTCATGATGAGCACCCCTCACACGTCGTTACTCTCATCATGAACGATCCGGACAACGAGAAAAAACTCGTCGAACTCAATCTTGATGAGTTCGCTATCAGTCTCTACCAGGCGAACTACGACCAGAAAAGGCATACCCTCAACATCATCCGAGATGAACTCTTGAAGCCCTATGCGGAACAGCGTGATCCATTCCTCCTTCCACAGGACATGGAAATTGTTACTATGCTCAGCGGTGAGACCGAACGAACCCTGAGACATGGCCTTATGGTTTCCGCGGTTGTGTATCGTACCGCTCGCAATGTAGCGCTCGTCCGCCTTGATTCGGGCGTCGAAGGTACTATAAACTCGAAGACCCTTTCAGATGGTAATGTTCAACTGGATTCCCTTATCCGGAAAGGGCAAACGGTCTCTGGTATCATCATCCATAAAACTATGCAGCTAGACCAAGACATGTTCAGCGTGGAGCTTTCATGTCAGCGGCAACTACTTGAGGAACGAGACGACGAAATTCGCAAAGTTCGGCCGGATATATACTATGATACCGTTCGAGAGGCCAAGGACAAGGAAATGTTGAATCGAAAGAAGAGGGCCGAAACCGATCGTAGTAGGCGCGTCATTAAGCATCCCAACTTCCATAATTTCAAGGCTTCCCAAGCCGAGACATTTTTGGAGAAACAGCAACGCGGGGACGTTGTGATCCGACCATCCTCCAAGGGTATTGATCACCTCGCTGTAACTTGGAAGGTAGACGACAAGCTCTACCAGCACATCGGTTCGTCGAAGCGCTTATTAAATTTGAATCTTGATAATTGACGGAATTACCTAGATGTAACAGATTCCAACGCAGACCCAACCGGCCAGACAACTGGCCAGCTCATCGTGGATGCGCAGCATACATACGCTGATCTCGATGAATTGATCGTCAACCACATACAAGCAATGGCTCGTCGCGTCG